>PPNI02000018.1:0-217185 GCA_003707195.2 Phaffomyces antillensis
TTATCCCGGCTCTAACAGTCTTGTTTTCCTTCAGTTATGTTTCCTTTGGTGTTGATCAATTCGACTCTTCGATTCTTCGTCTGTGAAATAATCGATTATTCAATTTAGATTCCTATGGCACCCCACCTACTAGCAATTGCAAGCTGTTACTCAAGGAACCCGACTAGCCATCTTAATGCCTTTCAATCACAACTAAATCATCGATAACTGGATATAAGATTTTTTTTTTTTCTCTTAGATAATTATATTGTTCATTAAATTTGTCTATACAATCTTATGCTCCATATCTTTCTGGTTTCTATTTGATACACCGTCTTCATTGATGTTTCCTTATAGCATTTTTTTTCCAGGCATGATCAGTCATGCAAGTTAGCATCGGTTCAGTCTTGCCAATGTGGCTTGTTATACTTTGTTATAGTAAACCACTCAGCTACTTGCCCAATAGTACAGATATTGAAATAATTAGGAGCACCGGTCTATGTGATGTTATGTGATCTGAACTTTTCTAAGGCAAAATACCTTCAACAAAAGTGATTTTGGTTTAGTGGAATTGACTGAGAAATTCAATCTCCTCTTGGCTCCAGGTTCGATTTTCAGTGAATCGGTTATTCTTGGGAATGACTTAGAACGTGTGGCGCAGCGGTTTAGCGCAGTAGATTGCAAATCTATTGGTCCCCAGTTCAAATCTGGGTACGTTCTTTTTTTTTGTGTTGCTTGTGCTAATTTTCTTTTTAGTACTCGTGATTTGAGACATGTACTGCTGTTGTTTTAATGTCACTACTGGCCTTAACAATACTACTTATGGCTAATATTTGATCTTTTCAGAAATTTTTATTATATGCTTTCTTTTTATTGATTATAATTTTCAGATTCGAAAATTGAAAAAATTTATAATGTTAGTACGAAGAAATAGTGGAAAGAACTCATTCATATAATTTAAACCATAAAAAATTGGGAAAATGTGGCCATTCTCCGCAATACAGCCAGATAATAACAGCACACAACAAGATCAACAACCACAAACGAGAAGATCAAGTGAAAGAAAATCAAATTATCAATTTGATGAGCAAATAACGACCCCAAAGAAATCGATTCCAAACACTCCAAAACCACCAAAGGATAACAAATTACTTCTCGAGGACACAGAACCACGTTTCAATAATGGACCAAACAAGCCAGAATTACCGATCAAAGAAGCTGTCAATTCAATCACATTAGAATCTTTCAAATTTCAAAATTTAGTTAAGATTCCATGTTTTAGAGACGCTGGATTGACTGGGTTGTCTGCTCTTGGTGTATTGACCACCGTGATTTTCATCACTCAAAAATCTCCTTCCAAGGCCGTGAATTGGGGGATTGGTGGGCTCTTGTTAGGTAGTACCGTTTCATGGGAACAGTGTCGTTCTAAAAGAAGAAAAGAGTTCGAGTTCACTGCTAAGGCGAAAGAAACGGTGATGAAAAAAGAAAAGCCGATGATGAAAGAAGTGGAGGTCGATGAGGAGAAGAGAAGAGAAGTGAAGAGCTGGTGGAGTAGATAAAGTGTTAAATAATTGTATATAAATATATAGATGGTAAAATAGTCATATCACATAATCATTGGGTAATCAGACTCAATATTTGTAATCTTAGTAATCTTTATCAGACCTTTTTATTGAATATAAAAAGAATGGGAAAGAATGACTTTGAATCATACATTGATGAGACTTTTCTCTTTTATTAAATGTCCAATAGGTCCTTGTTCATCAACGCCTTGATCATAATAACTTTCGCATTGTTCATCTCAAAGCTTCAATCAGCTCTATTTAAAAAGACTCCATCAACAATCCAACAAATCAAACCAATCACAACCACATCAATGTCATCTTCTATCTTCAACAAGGAATTCCCAAAGACTCCAGTGTACTTCTTCTCCCATGGTGGTCCAACATTCATGTATGAAGACAGTGATTTTGGTGGTGATAAAGGAGCTTTCAAAATGACTTCTAAAATAGGTAAATTCATCAGATCAACAATCAAACCAAACTTCATAGTTGTTGTGTCTGCACATTGGGAATCCAGTTACTTAAATACTGTGGAAGTTGCCATTCCTAACACAAAGGCACCAAAGAAGAATGCGTTATCTAATTTGGAAAACGAGTTGATTTATGATTTTTATGGATTTCCAGATCATATGTATAAAGAAGAATTCCACTCACAAGTTGATCTAACTCTTGCTAACGATATTAAGGAAACATTACTAGAATCTGGAATCAACTCGAAATTAACAACAAGAGGAATCGATCATGGTGTTTGGGTTCCTTTTAAAGTCGCATTTTCTACAAATAAGGAACCAAATTCCCAATGGGATATCGATATTCCATTAGTGCAAGTCTCATTGGCCAATAGTGATGATTTCAACTATCATTCTAAAGTTGGCTCTATATTGTCTAAGTATAGGGAGATGGGTGGTGTTGTTATTTGTTCAGGAATGTCTGTTCATAACTTAAGAGAAATGGGACTTGGTATGAGATTAGGACCAGGTCAAGGATTACCATACACTAATAAATTTAACCAAATGTTGAAAGATATATTGATTAAACATAATTCGAGTGATGAAAGATTATCATTATTAAATGAAATAAAAAAAAATAATAGAGAATTGTTACATAAAGCACATCCAACTTTAGAACATTTCAATCCAATTGTCGTTGCTTCTGGTGCTTCTAATGGTGAAACTGTTAAAGAATTGTATAACAATGCTGCTGGTTCTCTAGGTTGGGGGATTTATCAATTTGGTGAATGGAAATAAACATAGTATTAGTGTATCAATAAACATGTATATAAATAAATAAATAAATAAATAAATAAATAAATAAATAGTATAAATAGTAATAAAGATAGTTATTATTTCAACAATGCTTTAACAACCTCCTCTATCCCGTTACCATCTAATCCGTCCAACTCTTTCATAACTTCCCTCCCTCTCTCATATCTCACATAGATAACAGGCTTGAAATCAGCCATCGTTGTCTCCCTGATCAAAATTGGTAGTGTTGGATTATGTTTGTTTAGCACAGGATATGACTTGACAAGAAAGTTTCTGTAAGATGTTAGTATTAAGGAGCAGTGAGTGTACAGAAGAGTACGAACTTTAGATATGACGATGATGGAGATTGGGACAGATGAAAACGAATCTCTTTTACTGCGTGTGGAACTGCGTATCGTGATGGCATTTGGTGGAAATAGTCGATAATTGATTCGTTGTTTGTGTTTTTAATTGTGGGGGATATTTTGTTTTTGATATATAAAATTTGGGCGATTACATAAACATCTACACCATTGAAATCCAATTTAAAATCCATTCAATTATTCTGTCCAGATTCCATTATCATTGTCTTTATGCTTATTAATCTCACCACTTTCTTCTTCATTATCATTCTTATTATCATCATTGTCATTATTACTTGATCTGGAGCCAGGCACAGGCAATGAAAACGAACTATCATCTTCCAATGTAACATTTGTTAGATCTCTTGCGATTTCTTCTTCTTTCAATAAATTTACATTAACTTGTGAATGTAATGGTGATTGTAATCTTTCTTCCTGTAACACATCAATCAAAGTACTTTTGGAAACTGGTGAGTTCAAATTACTGTTATTATTATTATTATGATTATTATAATTGGATATTGAGTCATGTGTGATATTAACGGGTTGAATTGATACACTCAATTCAGGTTTCCTTATTAAACTCAATCCATTTGAACCAAACAATAAACTAGCATTCTTATTATCATCATCGTCATTATTTTCATCGTCTGTTTGGTCATCATAAGCGAAAGGGTCGGGACAAGTTGACAAAATATCATCTAACCCACCACCAGACCAACCCTTTCTCGCAATTCCTTCATATATTTCAACTTGTGCTCTAATGATTGTTCCTAACTGAGTCAATAATGCATTAGAGGTACTTGACACTAGATTATAAGAATCTTGATAATAATCATGTTTTAATCTATCAATTTCATCGATTTGTGAAGTTAATTCTAATAAATTTGATCTATATGTGACCAAATTTCTAGTTTTCAATTTAGAAATTTTCAGATTTTCATATTCTTGTCTTTTCAAATCTTTTACTTTATCTTTAATGTCCAATTTGAACTGTTTTTCATTCTTTACGGTTTGTAATTTAAATTGATTAATTTGTTTAATTACAGGCTCTTCAAAATTTTTATGAATTGAATGGGACAAAATTTGTTCATGATTAGAGACTAAATTGAAAAATCCTGAACAGTTAAGTAATCCCTCTCCAGATGTCCCACTTCCTTTACTCTTAGCACCATTTTCTAACGCAGAGCCTAAATTTGCAGCAGCTTCAGAGACTTTGTTCAATGCTAGACGATATTCTTCAGATGCTTTTAGAATTTCATTATAAGCTTCAGTAGTTTGAGAAACCTCAGATTTCGAAATCAAAGTCGTTAAATCGAACAATGATGGGTTAAAAGACGAGTTCAGTGTTGATACAGACAGCTTCCTAGATCTTAACTGTGGTTTATTATGATTAATACTCTTTTGATACGTCTGTTCATTTGTGTTTGTCTTAAGTACTGGTTGTGGAGATTGCCCGTTAAGAAAGGGATAGAACTCGGACAAGTGAGCAGCCTTGGAGTATCTCGTTGGTGAGGTATCTGGTATGTGCTCCTGTGTGTTCTGTAAGGGCGTAGACATGATTAGATAATGTGAATTTTGGTTGTCTTCAGTGATTATTTTTCTATATTTCAGAAAGTAAACATTAATTGTTTGTTTCTTTAATTACGTAAAATTTTCATAACAATTTTTTTTTTCAACGAATTTTTCACTTTAAGAGTATTAAAACAACATAAAGTTCACTATTTAAAATGTTCAGCTCACTCAGATCGCGTCTGTGGGCTCCATTCAGAACCTACGCCACAAATGTTCCGCTTAAGAATCCAGATTCCAGAAAGACGTATTTAATTAACCGTTATAAAATGCTATTTGACAAATCTGAAATAATTCTATTTGTTCATCATAACAACTTAATCAAATCAGAGACAAATTCATTCAGACAATCCATTCAAGAAATCGGTGGTAATCTATCTATTGTTAGAAACGCACTTCTGTTATCGTATCTTAGAGCTGAAAATGAAGCTGATCCTGCTTCAAAAGAGGCATATCTACGTACAAAAGATATAAAACATCCATTTGCACCATTATTAGTTGGTCCAACTGCAATAATCACCATAGATAAACTAGATCCTTCAATAGTTAAAAAATTAGTCAAATTTACCCAATCAACAAATGAGAAATTGTTTTTAATTGGGGCAAGAATCGATAATAAATTGTTTAACTTGGATGAAATAAATCAATTCAAAGAATTACCAACATTGGAGCAATTACATTCTCAATTGGCTGGTTTGTTGACTATTATGTCTGGTGCTGGATTAGTGCAAACTTTGGCAACTGCCTCACAACATTTATACTTGACATTAGATTCTCATCGTAAGAATATTGATCCTGCAAATAAAGAAATTAAAGAGGAAACTACTGAATAAGTACTCCCCCCCCATGTATATATACATATAATAATAATAACATTAATGAACATATTACAATAATAATATAAATAAGACATAATTACATATATACACGAAATGAATCTAACGCAGTTCTCTCTATTTGGAGAACAATTTATCAAAGGCAGGAATCAAAGATTGAGCCAAAGCAAAAGAAAAGACTAATTTAGGACCAGTAGTTAATAATTTTGGAGTTAAACCTTTGAAGAAGGCAGTAATACCTTCATTTTTAATGGTGTTTTTAATGATGGTTAAACCTGATTCTGGATTATCGAAATTTTTATTTTGAATTCTTGTTTTAATGACATCTAATGGAGCACTAACAATTAATGAAGCAGAAGCTCCAACAATTGAACTAATAAAATTTTCAGTCCATGTGGCTTGTGAATAATCTTTCAAGTTTAAAATGTATTCTTTAGCAAATGCATTACCACCGAATAAGGCAAATGAACCTGGTGCATTTCTGGCTGCTGTCCATCCCCAACCTCTGTATAAACCAAAACCTTCATCTGAAATAATCTTTAAAAATCCACGACCTTTGAAAGATTCCGGATTTGTTTGTCTTTTGATCTTCAACACATCTAATGGTAACAAGACAACTTCACCAATCCCAATCAAAGAACCAGCAGTGGCTGACATTAAAGCCTTACCGGTCTTTGCACCAAATGCATTATCGAAATCAGATTTAAAATTCTTATTCAAAAACTCATTGGCAAATGGTTGACCACCATACTTGTAGACTCTTTGTAGGATCTTATAAACGGCAGCATAACCTAGACCAGGAAACAAAGTGGTTAATCTTTGTCCAAGTGGTTTTTCGAAATGTTCTCTAAAGATAACTTTATTGAATTCAGCGATGGTGGTGACTTTTGAAGAGTTGGACATTAATCTCTTGGAGATGGTGTCGACTGGATGGAAGACACCAATTTCACAGATCCCAGCAGAAGCAGAGCCCAGGACTCTAGAAATACCACTTTGTTTCTTATCAGATGTGGAAGGAGACATTTATTATTTATGGAGTTTATGGTCTTTTATTCGAGTCTGAAGAGATCTGAAAAAAAAAATAGTAAAAAAAAATAAAAAAAACTGAAAATGAGTCAAAAGTTCACGTGACTTTAAGGTCACGTGTAAATATTACATAATCAATGGCATAAGCTGTCAGAACGGCGTTGATATTAAAGATTGTGTATAGAAATAATTTGCTGAATGAATTTGTGTATCAAGTGTTTATTTTATTGATTTATAGTCTAAATCTATCCACTAAACAATGAACATGGAGGACCATGACTCAGCTCTTCAAGCTATTGGAAATGACTTCTACGATTCATTAAACGACCTAACATTGAATTCAAGACCAATAATATCAAGTCTTACAGAAATAGCACAAGAAAACGTCAATGCTGCCCAATTCATCACCAATGCCGTCGAAAAGAGAATTGAGAAGGCTATACCTAATCATAAGTTGTTTGCATTTTATCTACTGGACTCTATCTCTAAGAATATAGGGAGTCCATATACTTTACTATTTGGTACAAATTTATTTCAAACTTTCACACAAGCATTCTTGTTAGTTGATGATGCTACTAGAATGAAATTTATTGCATTATTCAAGACTTGGAAAATAGCGAAAACTGCTAGTGGGTTGCCGTTATTCCCAACTGAACCTATTGATAAGATTGAAAGATTCTTGATAAAGGCAAGTTCAATATATCAACAACAAATGTCCACAGTTAATAATAACGTTAATGTTAGCCATTCAAGATCAAACTCGCCAATGTTTTCCCTTCATCCATTATTAATGAAGATTGATAAACTAATTGAACTGACTAATAAACGATTCTTATCAAATCCACAGGATTTGAACATTAAATCAAAATTAGAATTGATTAATCAATTAAAACTAGCATTAGTGTCAAATTCAGTCCCCGATTCCTCATTACCTGCTGTAGCTAAACAAGTAGATGATATGATGCAACATGAGGAGTCTTTTTCAAGAAGTGGTACTCCATCTAATACTATTACTCCTAATATTTCTAATGTATTACCAATGACTTCTAATAATGATGTTAATTTTAATAATAATACTAATAATACTAACAACAATGGTAATAATATTAGTACAAATCCAATTTCAACTAGTCATTTGAATCCTAATTTGAATCCATTAGGTTTGTTTAATAATATGATTAATAATTCAAACGTTTTAAAACCACAGTCAAATAATAATAATAATAATAATAATAATAATAATAATAATAATAATAATAATAATAATAATAATAATAATAATAATAAAACTAAACGAGATTTATCTTCATTAATTTCAACACTAAAGAAAACTGGATTAGTCAAAGAAAAGCCATCAATTCCATCAAACGATTTACTGAAATCATTATTAGTAAAGCCTAAATCATCAATAATATCAAATAATAAAGAAAATAAAGATATCAATGAATTTTCTGAATTTGATTTAAATAATAAAAATTTATTTAATATTGATCCATTAACAACATTCAAGACTATTTTCTATAATAATTTCCCAAATAAATGTGGCCAATGTGGTAAAAGATTTAATGAATCACCATCAGGTCTGAAATTAAGAAGAGATCATTTAGATTGGCATTTTAGAATGAATAAAAAATTAAAAGATGGTTTTATACCACAGTCAAAGATTTGGTATTTAGATGATGAAGAATTTGTTACTTTTAGAGATTCTGAATTATTTAATCAAAAAGATCCAGAAGTTGAAAATATTACAACTAGTAACAATAATAAAGTTGAAAAACATTACGTTATTGTCCCTTCAAATTCAAATGATATGACATGTATCTGTGGGATCTGTAAAGAAGTACTCAAAAGTCAATATGATGATGAATTAGGAGAATGGATTTGGTTAAATGCTATTGAGAATAAAGGTAAGATATTCCACTATAATTGTTTCACAGAAGCTAATATCGATAGTAATCACAATAAAAGAAAATTAGGTAGTGGAAATGAACCAAATAAAAAAATATCATTGGATTTGAATGTTCTGAAAAGTTTAGTGAATAAAAAGTCATAATAAATATCATCAATAACGAGCAATACACAATTTTGAATATATAAAACATATTTATTTATTTAGTAGTCGCATTTAAACAGCAAGTAATACAAGTACATAGATCTATTGACCTAAACATTTTAAAATATCACCCCAAACGGTTTTTGGATTTTGACTAGCATCAATTCCTGACCAAATACCAGATTTTTTATAATATTCCACAATTGGTTCAGTTTGTTTATGATAAGTGACCAATCTTTTAGTTAAAGCATCAACGTTATCATCTGATCTTTGGACTAATGGTTCACCGGTAACATCATCAGTCATTTCCTTCTTTGGTGGATTGAATTCTTTATGGTATGATCTACCTGAACTTGGATGAACTAATCTACCAGTGATTCTAGAAACTAATAATTCATCATCAATTTTCAATTCAATGGCACTTTCTAATGGTTTATTGGATTCTTTTAACATTGAATCTAATTTTTCAGCTTGAGGAATAGTTCTTGGAAATCCATCAAGAATAAATCCATTTTTACATTCTGGATTGTTAGCTAATTCAGATTTAATCATATTAACCATGATATCATCAGAGACTAAACCACCTTGATCCATGATTTTTTTAGCTTCTAATCCTAATGCAGTTTTCTTGGAGACTTGAGATCTCAACATATCACCAGTGGCTAAATGACAAGCACAGAATTTTTCTTTTAAATTTGGTGCTTGTGTACCCTTACCTGCTCCAGGTGGACCAATTAATACCATTCTAATTGATTTTGGGATGACTGGAGCAGTAACACCGGTGGATTTTTCTAGTTGGACGATTCTGTCCTGTAAGTTATGGACTAGTTTCTTCAATTCTTCAACGTTGGACATGATTGGATGGAATTTAAATTGAATTGAGCGTAAAACTAAAAAGATTTAATATCTAAAAACAAATTGTCGAGCTTTTTTCCAACAAATTCCCCAAAGAAAATTGAAAAAAAAATTAGAAAGATGATTGGATTAAAAAAAAATTAGGCGGGGCAGCTGGGCGGAAGGAGTTCGGTAATGTTCTTTACTAGGCGGGAGACTAGTGGGGCAAACATAGGCGGGGCTAGGCGGGAGGAGTAATGGTGTGTGGGTGTCTAAATGACACGTGGATGTCATGTGACTGTCATGTGGCTGAACATGCCTAAGAGGGATTTCGAGTATTTGTGAGATAGGTGGCTTTTGTAAGTGAAAGAATGGAAGTTCGAAGAAAAGTAATGGTTGCACTTGTGGTGCTTATTTGATGACATTTGGTGGAATGCTCGATTTTATCGTTGTTTGTTTTTTAGATTATTTTGAGAAGTTTCTTCAATTTGTTTTGATTTAAAAATTAATAGAACATTTCTCATACAAGACATCAACACTTCCAAATTCCAATTTTTCCTGTTGTTGCGTTCAATCAACTGTCTAATCCTTGTATTATACCTCATAGCTACACTAATATCATTGATATACACATACCATGGGTCTTTTCAGCACTGTGAGTAACGATGATTCGCCTTATCAATATTATGTCTCAAGATATTGGAATTTGGGTATCATGAAGTATACTAACACTACTGATAGAAAAAAGAGAGGAAGATCCCCAATCTGACACGATATGATCAATATTATGAGAATCGGTCTAGAAATAACAGTCTTTCCAGTGATGCAGCTGCAGCTGCATTAAGAACCTACTCGTTGAACTCTCAATCTTATAATAATGTTTATAACAACAATAATAACAATAATAGAAGCTCAAGGAATAATTCATTGAAGAGTACCACTTACAGAACGAATTCAATGAGTAACTACCAAAGGGGAAATTCATTGAACAAACAGAGAGTTAATTCATTGTCAAATATCAGATCTAATTCTTTAACTAATTCTTTACAAAATAGTGGAAATAGAATCAATAATAATCCATTGATAATTCATACAATTGAAACACAAGATGAATATGGAAGGACTAAATCAATAACAACCGAAACAATTCAACAATTTGGATCATTTGATATAATCAAACGTGAAATTCAGGAAATTTCAAATCCAAATCCACCATTTTATCAAAATGGTAGACATCATTCATTGAATTCATATAATTCAAATGATACTTTTAATATGAATTCAGGTGGTTTAAATAATGAATTAGGATCTATTAGAGAAGAAGAAGAGGATGATAGATTTGCAAATTTCACAGGAAATGGAATCTACGATTATAAATATAATGATAATAATAACAATAATAGTGAATCATTTAAATCTCCAACAAGCATCAAACCTGTTCAAAGTATTTTAAAGAAAAAAAACAATGTGGTGGAGAATAACGATGAAGAGAGTGACAGTGATATTTTTTTGGATGCCAACGAATTATTACCAGGTGAGAAAGATGTTAGATTTGATACAGAGCTTAACACAGGAAATAATGTTGGAGGGTTTATCAATGAGGTTAATGCTAATAATAATGACAATAATCACATAAATTCTTCAGCCCCAATCAATTCCCCAAAAAGATTAACAGAAGAAGAAATGTTTGCTAAAGCTATGGAAGTTGCTAAACAGCGAGTTTATGGAAATCCACAAGTTACTAATCCCTCTGAACTAAATAACTCCAAATTCAAACCTTCAATGAGAGAGATTTCTCCACCCAAGAAAAAGAAATTTTCCTTCAAAAAGTTTTTCCAGAAATTTTCCGATAAAAATTGAACTCTTGGGGTAAAGATTGAAAATTGAACTTCTCCAATAATCAAAAAATTTGATATAAGAAGGAAGAAATCTACAAATATGGGTGCAACTACACTATCATGATACACTTGGCTCACCATGACCAAACCAACTAAGAAATACATCTGCTCGTTCTGCGCCAGACCATTTTCAAGATCAGAACACAAACTCAGACATGAGAGATCTCACACCAACACAAAACCATTCAACTGCACTCAGTGTAATTCATCATTTGTTAGAAGAGATTTGATGCAACGCCATTTGCGCACAGTGCACAAAATCTCCAAAGATTCTCCAATAAAGACTTCCCCAACTGTTACCCCAACTGCAATCTCCACTTTCAACATTACCCCAAATATCAACACATCGGAAAACGTTGATCCAGATGAGCATCACAAGGCCGGTGTTAAGGACAACAATGTGCATCTCCATAATCACATCACCCATCTATTGACGCTATCTAACTCCACCCATGATGTGCCTGCCATCACCACTCAAGTGTCAACATTGATCTTTTTTTTCGGTACTTCTTCAATACCCATTGAAATCAATCAAAATAACTTTTATGCAGCTTTATGTTACAGTTCAAGTTTTATTAACATCAATGATTCTATTAAATTATTCCATAAATCTTTACTTAATCTGACTTTGGAATCTATTGTTATTCTATCATACACTTATCTATTAAACCATGACTCATTATGTCCTCATGTGATACCAATTGAAGTCATTTTCAATCAATTAGATTCATTACTAACGTCTACAACTTCTCAAATTAATGATGATTTATTATATTTTATTTATGAAGTTCAATCAGAATACGTTTTGAGATTCAATAAGACTTCATCCAAATCACATTCATCAATCTATTTAAAACATCTAATCCAAAACAAACCTTTACATGAATGGTTAAGAAATTTAACAAAATCTTCTAATTCACTACCTAATATTTCACATTTAAACGTTTTATTAGATTGTTTAATAATGGAATTCCAACATTTAAAATTCAACATAAATGATTCAAATTTAAATCAAACTGAATGTCATAATTCGACAATTATGTTCAATAAATTTTATATCTCAAAATTAATTCAATTTGATAATTTATACTCTTCAAATTTCAATAATGATCAATTTTCCAAAATTTTTATGATTACTAAAAGAAATTTGTTATTAAAAGTCCCACAAACATTTCAAGATTTAATTATCGATTACGTCTTAATTCCATATGATTCAAATCACTCAAAATTATTGTTTTTAACATTACGTGAATTCCAACATTTAAATTCAATAAAACCATTACTTAAATCCAACTCTCAAACAATAATGAATTGGTTCAATAATTTGAAAATTGTATCAATTAATAATAACCTAGGTTTGGTTGCTTCGCCATTGTTAGTACTGGGTGAATTACCATTACAGTTATCTAATTTCGGATACGATTTTAAAGACATTATACTTGAAACTTATTTAATCTTAATTAAAATATTTCATCAATGGAGTGAAACTGATACTTCAATTTTTAGTGATAGTGTGATTCTAAAGGGTTTGGTATATTTGATATTAGAAATGTCAGGATTAAATAAATCAAATAATGATAATAATGAAGTTGATGAAGTTAAATTACCAAAAGAGTTAAAGTTGGGTATAATTGAGAAACTATTCAACTCTTTGAATAACTGGTTGCTATTCTATAAAAGTGATGAAGTATTGATCAATGATTTAAATCATTTGAAATCCTTACTATTACAATCCAAATCGGATAACGATATTGGAAATATTGAAATGTTGACTCCTTCAACTTTAGTTTCAAAATCTCCTGTCTTGAAAGGAGTTAATGACAGTACAACAATTAATAGTGATGATATCAAGTCTAGAAATTCATCAATCTCAATATCAAGTATCACTAATAATAACATCAATGATTCTTTTTCAATTCTGAAAAGTCCTCCAACTGGATTATTGAATGATTTCAATTTAGGTAATAATGGTAGCAATAACAATTATACATATTCCAATAATAATGGTGTTGGGAATGTGAATAGTGGGGGAAGTAGTGGTATCAAGTTACCACCATTGAATAACATGATCAAGAACAAAGACTATGGTAATAATTGCTCTAAGAGTTTCAATCTGAATGAAATTCCATTGGTGTTGTTGCCGGATTCGTTAAACAGATGATTGTATCAATAAGTATCAAACTAATAACAATAAATGTTCTATGATTTTTCTTCACATTTAATATCCGTTATGCTGTCCCCATTCGTGTGTAGTATACTAACATTACAGTCTCTACAATATTCACTCTCGACAGTAATGAAATAGCCATTATATACTCAGTGCTCAATGTCAAATGATAAACTTTCAAAGATAAGTTACATGAATATAAAAAAAAACCAGAACGCGTTTTTGATTGGACGGAACAGCTTGTGTACCTGAGCTGTCCTACATATGTCAAATTTCAGTTCTGCTGCTTTAAAACATGTCACGTGAAATATCAATTTGTCAAGACATGAGCCAATCAGAGCACACTATGCGCTGCTCTCTGGCACAATCCATCAAACTATACACAAAGTTCACCTTTGATAGATCTAATTGAGTAATTGAGTGTAAGTTTTACATAAGCGACGCGAAAACTTAATTAATCCGAATTAGGTAAAAATCAAAAACGCTAAAATAAGAGAAAGATTTTTAATAAAAAAAGCAAAAAAAGTGTTTCATCATAAGTTATCCTTTTGTATTAATATTTGAACGTTGATCCACTTTAGACACTTCACACATATATACTCTTTATAATGACATATCAGGAAGATTTAGCAGCTCAAAATATTCTAAAAAGAGCAGAACTTTCAAGAATCTCGAGACAGTTAAAGTCTAGACTAGCCAAAACAAATTTGAAGATCAAGGAGAGAAGTCCATCGAAATCTACCCCAGTGACCTCATTCAGTCCTATTAAGAAACACCATATTAAAGTTGAAGTGACAAAACAGTTATCGAAGAAAAATTCAATTGAAAGTTTAGATTATAACAAGACTGAAGACGAAGAAGAGTTGATTTCATCATCACCAAACAAACTATACAAATCTAAATATAACAGACCAGTACAGCAACCAATGCCACCATCTTCTCCAATCTATGAGGAATTTGCTATTCCTGCAAACCCTCCATCAACTCCACCGCAACAGAAAATAAATATTAATACTGATATTTATAACACAGCTTCAACTAATAAGACATACATTCAAAACTCATCTTCTCCAATGGTTCATTCTCATCAACAATTACAAAAACAATTACTGTCAACTCCAGATCAAAAACATTCAGATGAAGGTGCTGATCTGTTGATGTTTCTAGCAACCTCTCCATCTCCAGTTCAATACAAACAACAACCATCAACACCATCTCGTTCTATTGTATCCAAATTCAATAATCAATCTTCATCTATAACAAGACCAATCAATAGCAATCATTTGAATATCAACTCAACACCGGGAACTCCAATGAGAAATTTATTGAAAACTCCAGGTTTTAATATGAACGATTATGTTAATTTGTTTACTCCTTCACCTGGTCATATTGCAAAGACGCCTGAACAGTTCAGTAAGGATGTCAATGGTAAATTAATCAAGTTCTAGAAAGCTACGGTCCTGAATAATTTATTAGATTGAAAAAAAAAAACAAAAAAAAATCCCAATAAACAAGGATTAAGTGGTGGATTTTATTTCAGTTAGCTCCAATAATTTTGAATTACGTGTGTTTTTACTTACAGCAAGCTATCCGTTGTGTTCTGCCTGATATCAAATCCCACTAAGAGCTAATAATTCCCGCTCAAAATATTATCATCGTCACAGATTTATCAGATTTGTTTTCTAATTATGTCCCAGTTATTCAACAATGATATAGATTCAGAAACTGATGATGAAGAATTAAAACAACCACATAAGAAGGTATGTCTACCAAGACCCACCTTAAGTGAGAAGATTGAAGTGATTAACTGGTTTTTAAACAACAAGTCCAAAAAATCGCAAAAATTCACAGTTGATTATTTTAAACAACAGAATAGATTTTCAATATCAACTTCCTCATTTGCAAGGTGGTTAGAAAATAAGGACAATTTAATAGCAGAATACTCTAATCTTTCACATAATGCACAAAATATGAAGAAAATCACATCAAAGTCCAAGAATTCAATCATTAATAAATGTTTAATTAAACAATATGAAGAGAGTTTATTCAATTTTAAAAAATTAACACAGAATGAAATTAAACAAGAATGGTTTAAATTTGCACAATTACTGAATCCAAATGACAATTCGATCACAATGGAGAAATCAAATGGTTGGATTTCATATTTTAATAAAAAAATCAAATTGAAAAAGCAATTGATTGAAAATTTTCAAAATGATTCATTTAATGATATCAATAATCATAATTTACAACTAGAAAAATCAAGGATTAATTTTAAGATCAAAGAATATAATGCATGTGACGTTTTCCATTTTGATGAATTTATTCTAACTTCGAGAATATTACCAATTGAAACAATAAATCAAAAATTTATAATTGGATTAGGTTTAAATAGTGATAATACTGAATTTTTACCAATAATGATAATATCCAACTCTGATGATTTAGATTATAATGATCATTATCATTCAAATTCAGTTGAGTTCACAGATGATTTATTTTATAAATATCTGAAAAATCTATCAATTCATTTAAAAGATCGAAAAGTCTTAATATTATTAGATCGTTTAAATCAGCATGTTTTAAGTTATGATGAATTTCCAAACATTGAAATTTGTTGGTTTAATCCAAATTTCCAAACTTATTACTCTAATTTAAATAATAAATTCAAAAATCAATTTGAAATTCAACCTTTAAACTCAGGTATTATCAAAAATTTTAAATTATCATTCAAATTGAATCTATTGAAGCATTACACTTATAAGATCCAGTCCATCAATCATCCCAATATTAATAACATGGAAGTCACCATAACAGATGAAATTTTTTACAATTTGATACATAAATCAGTCCAATATTTAAAATCACCTTCTTTTCATAAATATATTGAAAAATGTTGGAATAATCTAATATCAGAATCAAATAACAACTTCATAAGCAATAGTATCAATGATTTAAATCTAGAAAGAACATTTTACAAGATGATTAAAAATTTGAACTATTTAGGATATTCAGTGAGTTATACATTAAATGATTTGTTGTTCCCTAATGATGAATCAATCATGAATAGAGTGTTATCAAGAACTGATATCATAAGAATTATCAAAACTCAATATGAGATCAAGCCGAAAGAAGTTCAACAAAATCATGAATTGTCAATTGATGACACTAGAAATAAATTGAATGTAATGAATAAACTGAACTCAATCAACCTAATATTAAATCAACAATTATCTCCATTCCTACAAAATAATGCTATAAAATTTCCAAATTCATTGAAATGTTTTCATGATTTCATGAATGAATTCATTATTGAATCAGTTGATTATCAATTTGACATTGAACCACAACCATCTGTTAACGATCCATGATGTTATGATTATTTGACCCAGGATAGGTCAGGAATTGTTGAGATTTGTGAATCTTAAACATGGATGATATGTTCTGATATGAAACAGTAAAATAAAGATATGAAGCTCTATCAGTAAATGAAATAATAATTGTTTCTGTGATTTGAACTGTAGATTTGCGTATCTATAATGAACCACATAGGGCACTGGCCGCTAAATAGTGAACAATCTCTTTACGTTAAGTGAGCAAACGGTTTTTTTGGTTCTTTCTCCTTATTGACAATTTGAAGTGGTTTGTTTACTTTTTGTTTCAAGTTTAATGAGATTATTTTAGCAGAATCCAATTCAATCGAGACCCTAACTCAAACGATACGAGTAACATCAACATCAAAATCAATATCAACACAAAATGATAGTATCACCAATAAAAAGAGTTCGTTTTGTTTGATACAAATAAGGGTCGTATTGGAGAAATTTATGAGTTTGAAAGAAGTTATAATGATATTGGAGTTAAAAGATTAAGTAATGAGCTAAAATTTTAAGAGTTGTTAATTCTTAATAGAGATGATTAATGCATTATGTTACGTCTTGATGGTCATTATTCAGTGCTGGAGACTGAGCTAGATGTGTTATAGTTGTCACGTGTAGGCACAATTAGTATTTTTGTGTCAAGTTCAGGAAGTCTCGGGAAGTCTCAGAATAAATTTTAGTGGTGATACTTTTTATTTTGATCTTAGAAGCATTTTTTGTTCTTATTTGGAGTGTAAGAACTGGCTATTTATAAACAACGACATTCGCTGTATCATTCAGTTCTATTTATATTAATATTTCATCTATTATCTACCATTAATTAGCATGTCCCTCCCATTTGCTAAACCATACCCTCCTGTACCAGATTCTGGATTCTGGAATGAAGTAACATCAACCATTGATTGGTGTGAGGAGAACTACGTGGCGAGTCATTACATCGCAGAAGCAGCAAACACAATATCGAATGCAGGATTTGTTCTGTTAGCTTCGTTTGGAATATATTCATCAATTAAAAATAGACTAGAATCAAGATTCACTTTAATCAGTTTAGGATTTGGTATAGTTGGTGTTGGAAGTTGGTTATTTCATATGACATTGAAGTATGAATTTCAACTATTGGATGAATTACCAATGATTTATGCCACTTGTATCCCATTCTGGTCTGTTTTCTCAGAAGGTTCAACTCATAATAAATCAATTACAATAGCAACTTCAATATCATTTGCTGCTTTGTTTTTAACTGCAATCTATTTATATTTTAAGGATCCTACAATCCATCAAGTCGCATATGCTCTATTGAACGTCCTGGTCATATTTAAGGCCATTTCATTGGCTCGTACCCATGTAAAAGATCCGATTGCAAGAAAGAGATTGTTTAAGTGTATGATCTCTGGAGTTGGCATTTTCTTAGTGGGTTACTTTTTATGGAATCTTGATGTTCACTTCTGCTCTAATTGGATCAAGTTGAGACATTTCGTTGGATTGCCGTATGGGTTCTTGTTTGAATTACACGCATGGTGGCATATCCTGACTGGATTGGGAGTTTATTTCTATTTGGTGTCTTTAGAGTATCTCAGACTGTTTTCAATCAACGAGGAGAATCAATTTGAATTTGTTGAACATTTTGGATTTTTGCCTGAACTCGTGAGAGTTGAAGATAGAAAGAAGAGATAGAAACGATTTGATTGGCCCATTTGATGAACTCTCGCTGATTTTATTAATTAGATGTCTTGTTCAATTTTTTACTTCAGTGTATTGCAACTCACAACGAAATTTCTTATCAGACTACAAATATAAATAAATACTCGCACAAATCTCAAGCAATCATGACTTGATTTTATTCAAAATCAGCTAAAGCTACTATAAGATCATGGGACTGGTCTATAATTTGGTTCATTCTGTATCAGAGAACCCACACACCACGATCTTTACATTATTAGTCTCATTTATCTCGTACGTTTTCATTATCTATCCATTTTATTTAAGTCCGTTTAAAGACATACCTGGGCCATACTTCTACAAAATCTCCAAATTTTTCATCTTGAACGATCAAAGACTTGAAAAAAGAAACGAAAAACTAAACAACTGGCATCTGAAATATGGATCAGTGGTACAGATAAGTCCAAATGAAGTCTCACTAGGTTCATTTGGTCATTTGAAGGAAATCTACATTAAGAAAAATCTACCAAAGTCCAAATTTTATGAAAATTTTGCAAATTATAATGAGCCAAACGCTTTTTCAATCTTAGATTCTCCTTCTCATATCAAGAGAAAGAAGCTAATGACTAAGGTTTATACGAAAAGTGCGATTTTCAATAATAAATCATCCAAGCATTTGAATTGTAAAATTAACAATGCTGTTGATTTCATTAATGATAGATTGGACAGTTCTGTTGACGTTTTTGAACTATTCAATTCAATGGCAATGGATGTGGTGACATATTATGAGCTAGGATCGGATTATTCAACAGATTTAATCAATAATTTAGAAGAAAGGGAAATTATTAAATCTTTTAGAGCTTCCTTATCAACTTGGTTCTGGACTACTTTATTACCTCAATTTTGGGATTATGCCATTGATTCCACCACTCAATCACTTGCTTCTAGATCAGCAATGTGGACAAAGGAGAAATTTCTTAATGCTTACCAGGATTTAAAAGATAATGTCACACCAGAAGATGATATTTCATTAGTTAAAACGTTGTATTTGAATGGATTTCCAAAGATGTCTATTGCAAGTGAGATTTTAGATCATATTGCAGCAGGACACGAGACAACAGGTACTTCATTAGCGTATGCGACATGGGAATTATCAAGACCAAAAAATAAATACATGCAAGATGAACTATATAATGAAATGAAGTTAAATTTTGGTGAAAATCCACAAAGTGAAATAGACTTAGAAAAAATAGATAAATTGGAGTATTTGAATGCTTTAATACTAGAAGTTGAGAGATTACATGCCTCTATTCCTGGTTCTGAACCAAGGTTGATCGATTCTGATAATTCGTTCCAAGTTGAATTATCTAACGGTGGGAAAGTTACATTACCAAAGGGGACTGTTGTTTCTGTGCAGCCATGGACCATTCATAAAGACTCTTCAGTCTTTGCTAATCCTGGAGTATTTAAACCTGAACGCTGGTTAAGACAACAGTCGGAATCAGAGATAGAATTTAAGAAAAGATCTCAAGATATGAGAAATAGAATATTTACGTTTGGCCATGGAAATAGAATGTGCCTAGGGATGAATATTGCAGTCATCGAAATGAAATTGTTAATTGCTCAGTTATATTGGAGATTTCAATCAAGTATTTCATCGGATTGGTGTTTAAATTTAACTAATGATGACCCAATAATGGGATATAGCTCATTCAATAGATTCAAACCAAAAAGTCAAATGACTGATGTGGAATTGATGAGTATGGCAGATAGCTATACTAGTAGACCTATGTTTGATGAGTGCTGGTTAAAATGGAGTCAAAGATGATTATATGGATTATTATTATTTATTTAAATTATTTACACATGAAGACATATTAGCGTAGTATATATTATCTTCATTAAGTTTTTAATTCATTGTTATTTGTGTTCAATGCGTCTTTAAAAACAAATTTTGTAGGTACTTCATCCACGATTTCAACATTCTGTTGATTATTATTATTAGTACCATCACCTAAAGCATTATGAAATGAGAATTTAACCCCTTTTCTAAAAGTTTGAGTTCTAATACCATACAATGAAACTAACAACACAACCACTAATCCTTGAAATGCAAAGCTCAGCCAGTTCAAAACATATATCAAATCTCCATAATCTGTTTCGAATGTATCGTTTATTCTTTCAAAATTTTGCTGAATCTGTTTATTCACTGATATGTTAATTATTGCGTTACACAATAAAAACACAGTTGATATCAGACTTGATAGGACACCCACTGTGTAAGTATACGATACTATGAACAGCCCTACTATGTAACTGATTGAGGATAATGATGAAAGTAGAATAGCAGCTATTGATAAACCTGCCATTGTTTTATATTTTCGATCATAATTATCAACTTCATCATCGAATTCCTTAGGGAATTTTAAGTAAGCAGTTGGAAACTCAGGAATTATGAATTCATTCAATATCTTTGTTATTTCTTGCTTTATTGGGAATCCATTGTATAAACTTGGTGAAGTACAACTTTCAACATGATATTTTTCACCTTTAATGTCAATGTTTGTTAAATATCCATGGCAATAACCTAATAAAGCAAATGAATACGATCTTCTAATCTGTTCATTCTGTGATATAGACGCTAGATAGGCGTAACCCTCAGTTGAATTGTCTCTGAAGTGAATAATCCTCGATAAATCTGCGTTTTGGAAATCTAATCTAATGAAATATGTATTTCTTCTGAAATGGCTCCCACTTGACGTTTGAGCCAATAAAGTGAGGACGTTGAACAGGATAGGAATCAATGAACATGGGAAGATGATCCATTTCACAATGTTGAAGTATTTGAACCTCTTCTTGTAAGCCATGTTTCGCTATCAGTGGATGAGAGACCAAAAAGAGGCTTCTTCTACTAAAGGTTGAAAATTTGTTTATGCAGGATTAAAAATTTAATGTATACACTAAAAATAGCTACTTAAAATTAGAGAGAGATTCACAAATTGCTAAGGATCTGATTCAGCCAATTAAGTGCTTTATTTTGTGTAATTTTACTTGAAGGGATTGAGCTTTCAAAAATATCTATTGCTGACTACAATTAATATAGCATTTGAAATCAGTGTCTGCCAATATAAAAACCTAGCAATTGAAATAGAATACATCATAGCACATTTGACATCATTATTCATTATTATTATCAATATTATTATCATGCTTTAACAGCCAGCAGTAAATACAGCAAGATAAATATATCCTGATTCCGCATCATTGTTTGGAATCCTGTTTGGTCTCTTTAATCTTCAGTCTCATTGCATCGACTCTTTCCAATAATCTAGCAGTTTTAATTGATCTTTCTTCTGGGGATAAACTCAGGTACTTTGGTTGTAAGTTCGGGATTGTGGAGTGTTTGATGTCAATGTTTTTGGACATGACTGAATGGATTAAATTTCTAGTGGTGTAAGATTCAATCATAGAATAATTATAAATAAAAGGATCCAAGTTCTTTACTGATAAGAAACTTCACGTGACCGTTGAGGTTATTATCTGGTGTCCGGATGTTTTTGTTTATCTTTTGAAGTTGAAAATTACGCGTTTTTTTAGTTTTGTTTTGAATTCAGCGCGTAATTTGAAGAATTCAGTGGCGAATATTTGATTGAAATGACGGTGGAAGTCTCCCAGGGTCGTCGTTCTAGCAGAATTAAACAGCTGCAATCGTCGCAGAGCGTTGTGATTGACGAAGATATCATTAAGTCTGGCTATATCGATGAGGAAGAAGAAGTTGAAAGTGATGAAGATGATCTGATTAATGATCCTGATGTCACGCCTCGTTCTTCACAAAGAAACAAAAAAGCGAGTAAAAGAAAGAAGAACGCTACCAAATCTAACAAAAGAGCAAAGAAAGGCACTTCCCGTAAGGGAAAACCTGTTGATTTTAATGAATTAAGACAGGATTTTGAAGAACATTATTTATTTCAAGCTTTAAACGATTCGGAGTCTTCAATCAATGAACTTGCCCTTGAATGGATTGAACTATACAAAGAAGACAAAGATTCTGCTAAAAAAGATCTCATTAATTTCATATTGAACGTGGTTGGTTGCTTCACTAAGATTGAAAATCATGATGTGAATAACAATGAAAGTGCAACTGAAACGGTTGGTGAGATTGAAACTTTCTTCAAAAGACAAAATATTCATGAATTCTATTTACTATCTAAAAAACCAGAATATAAACATTTAAAGAAAAATTTCATTCAATTTATAAATGAAATCATTTCAATTTCTGATGAAAAGGGTTTATTATATGAAAATATCGTTTTGAATGAAGATGATGACGTTGATGAAGATAATACAAATGATAGTAATATAATGGAGGATTTATTGGTTTGGTTGTCTGCTTTCTCAGTCTCTACTATAAGACCATTAAGATACGTGTCATCAGTATCTCTATTTACAATAGAAACGCAGTTATGTAAAATTATTACTAAAAATAATTCATCATTAGAAACTTTCAAAAATCAATTGAATGTTGAGAAAAAGAAGAAACAAACAAACAATATCAAAAAAAGAATAGAAGATATTGAAAGAAACATCCAACAATTTAGTAATCAATCAATTGTTTTAGAGAACTTTATTCAAGATATCGTTAATACAGCCTTTATCCATAGGTTTAAAGATACTGATCATTTGATTAGAACTGAGGCAATGACTTCACTAGGTTCATGGATGGACCAATACCCCGAATTCTTCTTCAAAGTTACATTCCTAAAATATCTTGGCTGGGTTTTATCAGATTCAAGTTCTTCTGTTAGATTACAGGTTGTTAAAACACTAATCAAATTATTGAAAAATCATTCAGTTGTCACGGGGTTAAGACAATTTTTAGAGAGGTTTAAAGAAAGAATAATTGAAATTTCTTTTCATGACGTAGATCATCAGGTTAAAATCAGTGCTTTTCAATTATTAACAGAAATTAACAAGAATGGATTCTTAGAGATTGAAGAAATTGATAAAATTCTATCACTTATATTTGAGAAAAACAATGATAAAAAATTATTAGTTCAACTATCTAGTTTTGTTCAAGTCTTTGAACTAGAAAAGTCGAATGAAGTAATTGATTCATTCAAAAATGAAACCTCTGAATTAGAAGAAACTTTCCCATATGATTTAAACTCAATCTTGAAAATCAATACATTAATCAAAATCCTATTAGAAGCTTTTGAAACTTCATCAATTTCAAATATTACAAACATAAATTTATCAAAATTCAGTAAAACTTTGTTCAGCTCACA
Source organism: Phaffomyces antillensis (assembly GCA_003707195.2). Classification (NCBI taxonomy): domain Eukaryota; kingdom Fungi; phylum Ascomycota; class Saccharomycetes; order Phaffomycetales; family Phaffomycetaceae; genus Phaffomyces; species Phaffomyces antillensis. The sequence continues at coordinate 23,858 of PPNI02000018.1, forward strand.
TGGATATAATCAACTTGGAGAATTAATGATTCAATATTATCTTTTAGATATAAGCTCAATTGAAATTGATGATCCATTAAAATCAACAATTGAACTATCAAATGATCAAGAATTCATAGTATTGGAATTAATCAATGGATATTTATTGTATTTGAATGAAAAGGATGATGAGATTTCAAATAAGACAAGAATTAAAGAAACGGAAAATAATAATGAATCATTAATTCAAAAAGTTATATCATATTTACCTAAAGTTTTGAATAAAATAGGTAATGATGAGTCAAAATTGAAGATTTTCGTTAAGATCTTCCAAAGTTTCAAAAATAATCTATTTGAATTTTCCAAAACTGAATCTGACATTTTTAAATTAGTTCATTCGACATTATTAAATTATTTCAAAAATAATTCAGTATTTAATTTAAAGAGTGATTTCATATCAATTTTCAAAAATTTATCTAATAATCCAACAAACTCAACAATGATTAATGAAGTCAATTCAAATTTTCAATTTTTTACAAATGAATTAATAATTGAATTTAAAAACTATTTAAAAGATCCAGAATTCAATATCTTAAATCCAAACTTTAACGAAATTCATGAAAATTATTTATTCAAATTGATTATACTAGGTCTGAATTATGATATAATTGAAATCACAAATAATGAAATCTATAAATTAATTGATGAAAAATTACTCTCATATTTACAAGACATTGAAATTGAATCAGACTCCAAAGTTCTTAATATTTTCCAATTATTAATCTCTTCATATTCTTGGAAATTAAACCTACTGTTGACAACTAACGAAATTTATGATTTAGAAACAGAGTTACTCAACATTCCTGATTTATTTTCAATATTATCAAATATCTTAACTGATAAAACAAATCATTTTAATAGTTCATTTAAATCTCAAATTTCATTAACTTTAATTGATTTAATCATATTATTATTTAATTTTTTCAAAAATTATCAGGATTCCTCAAAATCAAACCTTTCTAATTTTAAAAGATTTAGAGAGATCGAATTAGATTCATTAAATTTATCAAAGGAACTATTAAACTCATTATTATTCATTTTCTTAACAAAAGAGGCAATATTTGCAAATGTTTCCAAAATTGAATTAGAAAGAAATGAAGATGAAGATGTTAATTTAAATTCATTAAGACCAGAGAAAGCATATGACGAGATGAATGAAGATGATTTAAAATGGATATTAGAAAAGGATCTAATCATATATACCAAAAAACTACTAATTTTGAGAAAATTACAATTGATTAATGATAATTTTATTAGTAGAATTTTATTAAATATTAACAATTTAGGTGATTTATTTAAATCTATAATTGAAGAAGATCTTAAAGAAGATGAAGAGCCCGAGAAACAAACTGATTTAACTCCAGTCATTGATCATGATGCTAATGAACCTCCTTTAGATCAAGATATTGCTGATGATGTTCCAGATATACCAATGGATGATTAGTTAATTAGCTATGAATAATACTACGAAACTTATCTATTTAAACAACACTGTAGTTAGTAGAAGAGTTAATAACGGAATCAACTACAAACTAGAATTTCTATGATATTAATAAATTAAATTAAATTATTAAATCATCAGTCTATTGTACAAATTATTAAAATTATATTCAAAAACTTTTTTAACCAAATGATATATTGTTGTTCTATAATTATACTATCTAAATTTTAAATTATAAAATCAGAAAACTTAATCAACTTCTTCAACAGTTGGACCTTCGTTTTCTGGAGCTGGAGGAGCACCACCTGGGAAACCACCTGGAGCAGCACCTGGGGCACCACCATTTTCTTGGTAGAATTTAGTTAAGATTGGGTTAGCAACACCTTCTAATTCTTTTTGTTTATCAGCGTATTCTTCAGTAGTAGCAGCTTGGTTTTCATCTAACCATGAGATAGTTTCATCAATGGCAGCAGATAATTTAGTTTTTTCATCTTCAGAGACTTTTGAAGTGAATGATTCTTCAGAAGTTGTGTTTCTCAAAGAGAAAGCATAAGATTCTAAACCGTTTTTACCAGCGATTCTAGCGGCTTCCTTTTCATCTTCTTCTTTGTATTTTTCAGCTTCAGAAACCATTCTTTCGATATCTTCCTTTGATAGTCTACCTTTATCGTTAGTGATGGTAATTTTGTTTGATTTACCAGTACCTTTTTCAACGGCACTAACATTTAAGATACCATTAGCATCAATATCAAAAGTGACTTCAATTTGTGGGACACCTCTTGGTGCTGGTGGGATACCAGATAAATCGAATTTACCTAATAAGTTGTTATCCTTTGTTCTAGCTCTTTCACCTTCAAAGACTTGAATTAAGACACCTGGTTGGTTATCAGCATAAGTTGAGAAAGTTTCTGATTTTTTAGTTGGGATAGTTGAGTTTCTTGGAATTAATTTGGTCATGACACCACCAGCAGTTTCAATACCTAAAGATAATGGAGCAACATCTAATAATAATAAATCTTGAGTTTTAGATGATTGATCACCAGTTAAGATAGCAGCTTGGACAGCAGCACCGTAAGCAACGGCTTCATCTGGGTTGATTGATCTGTTTGGTTCTTTACCGTTGAAAAACTCAGAAACTAATTTTTGAACTTTTGGAATTCTGGTAGAACCACCAACTAAGACGATTTCATGAACTTGAGATTTATCTAATGAAGCATCTTTTAAGACTTTTTCAACTGGATCTAAAGTGTTTCTGAATAAAGTAGCACATAATTCTTCGAATCTAGCTCTGGTGATTGAAGTGTAGAAATCAATACCTTCAAATAAAGAATCAATTTCGATGGAGGTTTGAGCAGAAGAAGATAAAGTTCTTTTGGCTCTTTCAGCAGCAGTTCTTAATCTTCTTAAAGATCTTTGGTTAGTGGTTAAATCTTTCTTGTTTTTTCTCTTGAATTCAGCAGCTAAGTGATCAACTAATTTGTTATCAAAATCTTCACCACCTAAATGGGTATCACCAGCAGTGGCTTTAACTTCGAAAATACCATCTTCAATGGCTAATAAGGAGACATCGAAAGTACCACCACCTAAATCGAAAATTAAGACATTTTCTTCACCGTCACCTTTTTTATCTAAACCGTAAGCAATGGCAGCAGCAGTTGGTTCATTGATAATACGTAAGACGTTTAAACCAGCAATTAAACCAGCATCTTTGGTAGCTTGTCTTTGGGAATCGTTGAAGTAAGCTGGAACGGTAATAACAGCATCATTAACTTGAGTACCTAAAAAGTTTTCAGAAGTTTCTTTCATTTTGGTTAAGACCATTGATGAAATTTCTTCTGGAGTGAAAGTTTTGGTTTCACCTTTGAATTCGACTTGGATGACTGGTTTTTCACCTTTGTTTATAACTTTGAATGGGAAGTGTTTGATATCAGATTGGACTTCAGCATCAGTGAATTTTCTACCAATTAAACGTTTGGCATCGAAAACGGTGTTAGCTGGGTTCATAGCAGCTTGATTTTTAGCAGCATCACCAATTAATCTTTCAGTATCGGTGAAACCAACGAAAGATGGAGTAGTTCTGTTACCTTGATCATTTGCAATGATTTCAACTCTATCATTAGAGAAGTGAGCAACACAGGAGTAGGTAGTACCTAAATCAATACCAACAGCTTTAGACATTTTAAAAATTTTAATTGACTTGATTTAAAATGAAAAAGTTCATAAATTCAAAGTGGAAATTCTTCGATTTAAATCAATTTTTGGTCAACGAAATTCGTGGTTTTTTTTTTCTTCTGGAAGATTCGATTTTAGAAAAATTCGAATTCAGAGATTTCTGTGATGACGTCATTTGTGTGTTCATTGCTTACCTGATAATTATGTAATATTGAGCATAGTTAGAGGCACTGCTGTATTAGGTTCACAATATATAAATCTCGTCTACATAGTAGTTGCTGAGTAATAGAGACTAATTATAAGAGCATTTTGTTGATGTTTTATCAATGGTAAAAGCCCGAAATTAATTGACTTTTAGTAACTAAGTCATGTACTTCGAATCTACCAACTATCAAAATATTTATAAGTATATCATCGTTCATTTATATAATTCACTATAATCATCCATTAATACATGTATTAAAATACTTCCTCAATAGCTTCAAAATTCTTCAAACTCTTACTTTCTTCCAACACAACTTTAGGCTTGTTAAAAAATTTTAAAGCTAATGAAGACAAAACAACACTGATTGAACTCAAAGCCATAGCAGCACTTGCCCAAACAGGTGATAACCTTGAATTCTTATAAGGATAAATAACACCAGCTGCAATAGGAACACCAATCATATTATAGATTAAAGCCCAACCGAAATTAAAACGAACTCTTTGAAACACTTTTCTTGATAATTTTAATAAAGTTAATAATGTAACCAAAGGGAAATTTGGTGATAATAACACGAAGTCAGATGATGTTAATGCCAGATCTGATCCTGAAGCTAATGCAATACCAACATCAGCTACAGCCAATGCTGGCGCATCATTGATACCATCGCCTACCATGGCAATTGTTGAGTTGAAATGAGTTGATCTAATCCATTTGATCTTTTCTGCTTTTTCTTCAGGTAAAACTTCTGCAATCACGTTATTTATACCCAGTTCTTTGGCAATTGAATTAGCAGTTTGGTAATTATCGCCGGATATCATGAAAGTTTCAATTTTTGACTTTTTAAGATAATTTATAACATTTTTAGCTTCAGGTCTAATCTCATCTCTTGATGCCATTAATAAAACGGGTTGATATTTATCACTTGATTTTAATTTCAAACTAACAATAATGATACTCTTTCCTTGTAATTTCCAATCATTTAGTAAACTCTGCTGATTTGAAGAAAAATGAACATTATGTTCTTTCATTAAAGTTTCATTACCTAAAATAACAGAATCTGGATTAATTTGTCTCCAAATTTGATCTTCTTCTTCATCGTCAACTATAACACTACCTTTTAGTCCTTTACCTGGAATTTCAGTAGATTCGTGAACTTTCACATTACCTAATTTAATTCCTTTTTTAATTGATACTTCATCAATAAAACTTTTAACAGCAATAGCTAATGGATGATTTGAATTAACTTCTAAATCCTTAGTGATCTGTAAAACGATTTTCAATAATTGGAAATCTTTAACAGTTGCAAAATTAGTAATTTTCAAATCTCCTCCCATTGTTAATGTCCCTGTTTTATCAAAACAAACAATATTAATTTTCGAACCTTCTTGAAATGCAACACCACCACCTCTTGCTAAAATCCCATTTTTGGCAGCTAAACCAGCACCAACAAACAACGCAGTAGGAGCAGCTAAACCAATCCCGCAAGGGCACGCGATAACAAACACTGCGATTGCGAATTCTAATGACCAAACTGCCCATCCACCAATATCATTAGTTAGATAACTTTGAGGCAAACTACCTGAATAACCCAATGAGATCCAGATAATCCAAGTTAAAATCGCTATGCATGTGATAATTGGAACAAAAATTCCTGTCAAAACGTCTGCACTTCTTTCAATTGGAGCTCTTTTCATTTGTCCATCCCTAACTGTTGAAACAATTTGATCAATCAATGAAGTGCCATCCAGCGTTGAAATCTTAGCAATGATTGAAGAAGGACCTTTATTAACTGTACCTGCAAAGATTTGTTCCCCTGATGTATGTTCAATTGGAATAGATTCACCAGTTAGTGCACTTTCATCAAAATTAGTTGTACCTTGTTGAATTATACAATCAACTGGAGGAGATTCACCAGGAACGATTCTTATCAAATCACCAATTTCTAACATTTCTATATCTGTTTTGATATCGGTATTATTAACTTCATCAATTAAATTTGAAACTTTTGGTTTTAAATTACCTAAAGTTGAAATAGCTTCAGCAGTTTTTGTCTTTGAATAACTTTCCAATAATCTACCAATCAATAAAAAAAATGTTAGGAATACAACAGAATCAAAATATGTGGTTGTAAATGCAGCCATATGGCCATCTGTCATATTAGTTGTTTTTTTAGAGTGTGCAGATAATCCTAATAATGCAATACTTGAAAAATATGAGACGGAAGTCCCTAAACTCATTAATAAATTCATACTACCAAATTTAAATAATCTTCTTGTCCATGGAACGTTTTTTCTCCATAATGTTCTAACTTCTTTGATAGCTTTGATATGGAAAATATCAGCTGCAAAGAAATAAATTGGTGTTGATAGAAAAAATAGAATCCATGTTAATCTTGAAGTATTACCAACCCATAATGGTTCATCTAACCAATTTTTAAAACTTGAATCTTTTGGTAAGAGTGACATCCCAACAATTCCAAATATGAAAGTTGGAATTGCAACAATTGTAGTTAATGTTAATCTATATGCAATTTTCAAAGTTTCTAATTTTGAAATCCTTCTCAAATGTTCATCAAGACTGATATCATGAATAATTTTAACCTCAAATTTTGAATTTAGTTTAATTTCATTAATGATTGAACGGATTGTTAGAGTAGGAACAGATGGAATATAAGTGAATTTAATAAATGGATGTGATAAGGTAATTGGATCATCAACAATCAAAGCATCACCATGCTTAGATAAAATTTTCATTATTGACTCAGGACAATGTTCACAAAACATTCCTTCGATTTTCAAATTAATAGATCTTGATAGTTTCTTGATCGTTGCATGATTAATCTCTTCAATATCAACTATTTGGAAATCAAATCCACAATCTTCAATAGTTTCCTTTAATTTATTTAAATCATCATTTGAATTTGAATCAACTATAAAAACGCCTGATTTAGAAACAATATTAATAGCATGCTCGTTCAAAAAGCCCAATTCAGAGACAGCATTCCCTATAGATGAGGCACAAGCAGCACATGAGATCCCACCAATTGCCACATTGACTTTATATTTGATTTCTCTAGTGACTGGCAATAATTCCACTAATGTTGCCGAATAGCCTGATTCTTTAATTGAATGAATGATTTGATTTGCAATTTGTTTGTTTGGAATGATGACAGTTGCAACATTTGATACCAAATCAATTGAATACTTTGAAGTTAAATCTATGTTTGGATCTGATTTTGATGATTTGTATTTAATTAAATTCTCTTCAATTGCTTTTCCAACTGTTCGTGAACATGATGAGCATGTCATTCCTCCAATGGCAAAGACTGCCCTAAATTCAACGTTATTAAGATCATTCAATTCAATATCTTTAGTAGAATCTGATCCAATAATATCTTTATTACTTTCTTTATCCTTGAATGAGTCCTCACGACATTTAGTACAATGTTCCAAATGATGCTTTGTTATTGAACTATGAGTATGAAATGATAATTTAGTACTGACTGACTCAATCAGATCTAATAAATAACTTCTTTTTAAAGCATTAACATTATGATTATTAATATTATTTTCATCAAGGTAATCTATATCATGAATAGAATAGTCATCAATTAAAAACCCTAAATTCTCTAATCTTGAAACAATAAGCTTCCGTAATCTTTTATTGATGACTTTAGAAATGAATGAAACTTCTTCATCGTCAATTATCTTCAATATGGCTTTAGGTAGTTGAATTTCATTATGATTTTCTGTATTATTGTTATTGCTATCTAAATTGAATATATTTGATAATGACTCTGTTATTGTTTCAACGCAATCTTTACAATGAATATTTGTGATCTTGATGTTGAAGACTTGCATTTTTTTATCTTTACTGTCATTTTGTGGCATGATTTCAGGTACAGATTTCAGGATCTGGTGAAGTATTTATATTATGGTATCGATATAATATAACTGCAGCTAAAAATGCTCGTTTTATGAAAAAAAAATTATATCAGAAATTCAGCTAAAAAGACTCAAATTGACAGCAGAATTCACTCTTGATATAATGCTGCATTTCAATTACAAATACAAATTCTACAGTTTCAAAAGATTTATCATGTTCATTAAAGTAAAAAGTATAAGAGAATTTCGAAAAATGAAAAGAGAAAAGACTCTAACGCAAGAATCCTTTTCTAGACTTTTGAGTTGGGGCTGGAGTTGGCTCAATTGTTGGGTTTAATCTGGCATTTTCTAGTTGTTTCTTTTTTTCTTCTAAGGTCTTTAATTGTTTTAATAGTTTTTCTTTAACCTCTTTATGTCTTGAAAACAATTCAGCTTCAGATTTTTGTAGTTTTTTCTCTTTTTCAGAGACTTTTTGTTGAAATATTTGCTTCATTTCAGCTTCTAATTTAGCTAGTTTGGCTTCATGTAAAGCTTTTTCTTCTTGTTGTTTAGTTGCTGGATCAAATTCTCTAAATACTGAATCATCTTGTTGAATTCCTAGTTTGATCAATTTCTCAGTTCTATAGTTTTCGTATAATATATTTGAAGTTTTTTCTCTTAACTCTTCTAGGAAATTTCTAATTAATAACTGTCTTAATTGAACAAAGTCATTATGATCTTCATTATCAACTTCAATGATACCCCATGGATATTCTCTACCTCTAACGGTTCTACCATCTTTAGTTTGAATTTCTCTAGTTGAGCCAACAATTGCAAATGGTATTTTGGAAATGATTTGACTTGTAACTTGATTGGTTTCTTCATCATCATTCTCATAAATTTTTGGTCTGAAAATATCGATATTTTGATAGCTTAAATCATTTAATATTCTAGATTTGAATTCGATAATTTCCTCTTCAGTTAAAGTATCAGATTTAGCAATGATTGGAATAACATTTACCTTTTTATGAATACTCAATAAAAATTCAATATCTAAAGGTTTCAATGAATGACCAGTTGGTTCAATAAAATATAATAAGGCATGAATCCTTGAATCTATGTAATCAGATCTATTGATTTTATTTTCAAATTCTAAATAAGAATCAAATCTTGAATTAATTTCATCAATAATTGGTTGCCATGCATTAGTATTATTAATTTGATCAGCAAACCCAGGAGTATCAACAACGGTTAAGTGTAATTTAACCCCATTTTCTTCGATATCACGTTCAGTTTTCTCGACAGTAACTTCTTGAGGTCTTTGAGCAGCAGGATCCTTAGGATCTTTGGTAGGGAAGATTTCTTGATTGAATAAAGTATTGATTAAAGTTGATTTACCTAAACCAGATTCACCCACAACCAATAGATTCAAATTAAACCCTCTTCTAATAGATTGTCTATGCCATTGCTTTGGTAAATTGGCAAACCCAACATAACCGTTCAATTTTCTTCTAATGACTTTAATTTCAGGGGTTGGTAAATTTGGAACTTGGACTTCTTTCTTAACTTCAGCTGATTTCTTACTCAAATCTAAGCCTAACCCAGTGACATTAGTGGAGTCAGCCGGTGAAGAGATTGAGTTTTTAGTATCAGTTTCCTCTTTTTTAACAGTATGAGAAATGATGACTTCTTCTTCTTCTTCATCTCCTTCGTGGTTTTCGTCCTTGTTGTTGTTATCGGTATTATCTTCGATCTTGACTTCAGATTTGGCAGAAGAAGAGTTCGAGGTGGCGAAAGCAGAGGCAAACGTGTGAGCTGCTGGTTCCGGGTCCAGCATGCTTGGACTGAGTTGAGACATTTCCTAAATCGAGAGTCTGTGGGAAAGTAAACAGAATCAAAATGTGGTTAATAAAAAAAAAAATAAAAACACAAAAATTTAATGGACAAAATTTCGCGTTTTTCACTGAAACACAAAGAAGAATTCCGAGGTCACTTTTTTCCAAAACAAATCACGCGACTTCCGGCCTCTATGATAAATATTGTTTTGATTTATTTAGAATTTAAAGTCAATTTCGAGGATTTGAAGCTTGAATTGTCTTTGTTGAGATGTCATACCCGAAGGAAATCACCAATTTGTTGGAACAAGGTGCCAAAAGCTATGCAGCTAAGAATTATGAATCTGCAGTTGAATACTATGGAGACGCGTGTGGTTTATATAATGAATTGAATACTGATAATGATGAAGATGTGATCAAAGAAGATCCAGAATTGTTGTTCCTATACGGGAAGGCATTGTTTCAAGTTGCTGTTTCCAAGAATGGGCTATTTGGTGGAAATGATGAAGAAGAGACAAGTAAGCAGAATGAGGGAAAGAATACAAATGATGAAGTCGATGAACAAGATGAAGAATTAAAAAAAGGGAAACAAAAAGGATTGTTTCAATTCAGTGAGGATGTTCCATTAGCTGATGAAGATGATGATCAAGTTGAACAAAAGGAACAAGAAGAAGAGAATGAAGAAGAAAATGGAGAACAAGAACAAGAACAAGGTGAAGAAGACCAAGAAAATAAAGAAAAGGAAATTGAAGAACAACAATCTGATTTCGAGATAGCATGGGATATCTTAGATTTAGCCCGCTCTATATTTCAACATCAACTAGATGATTCATTACCAAAAGATTACAAATTCGAGCCATCTTCAAATCCAGAATCATCAGATGATAAATTCGTTAAACTAATTATAAAACTATCAGATATTCACGATTTATTAGGGGAAATCAGTTTAGAAACAGAGAATTTCAAACAAGCAACTGAAGATTTCAAAACCTTATTACAATTAAGAGAAAAAATCTACAAGTTTAATTCTAATTTAATAAGTGAAGCTCATTATAAATTATCTTTAGCCTTAGAATTCAATTTCCAAGATGATTTGAATAGGAATAAATCAGATGCAATTCATCATTTGAAGCAGGCAATTGAATCAATTAAACAAAGAGAAGTTGAAGATGATGAATTAGTCAAAGAATTAGAGCTAAAGCTAGATGAATTATCAAAAGATCCAAATGAACAATTTGATCTACAAAAACAAGAAATATTAAAAGGAATCTTAGGTGAAGTTACTCAAATTGATCAGACTACGAAAATTCCAATCGAATCAACTAGTTCAGCAGCCAAGCCAGTGATTAATGATTTGACTTCTATCGTCAAAAAAAGAAAACCAAAACAGCAAACTGGAAATAATAATAAAAAGCCAAAGAGCTAATTATTTTTTAGTCCTCTAATAATTCCTCTTTATTATAATAAACTTCATCCAATTTTAATTTAACTGTATCAAATCCAAACTCTTCATTTAAATCAAATTGTAAACCTCTTAAATATTGTCTATTAGTCTTATATTTATCTTTATCATATTTCTTATTTTCTTCAATCATTTCGATTATTTTCTTAAATTCTGGATCATCGGTTTTATATGTACCTGGTTTTGAGTAAACATAGTGGCTAAACTCTTTGTAATAATCATAATCATCCCAATCATAATAATCATCATCATAATTAACAAAATCAACGTATCTCTTCTCTTCTTTAGTCATTAATCCAAATTTTGAATAAACCAATTCTTTAAAATATACTGCAATTAGAAATGACTTCTTTTCTGCAAATTTTAATAAAAAAATCAATTTCCATTTATACCTGTATAATAAATCTTTCAAAATCCAACTTAAAATCTTCAATTTTTTTACAATAAGTAAGATAACTGATAATGCCTTTTTAAATGCTAAACCGGATGCGAAATACCATATGAATACTCTAACTTTGAAGATCAATTCTTGTTTGAGTGCCATTATTAAAGAACATATCCTTTGTATTAGCATTATAATTGTCAAACAGATTTTATTCTCAGCTAATTCGAATAACTTCTTTAGTGCAACTAAATTCCAGAATATTTTGGCAATTAAAGCTACAATCTTGACAGGTAATAACAGAATTGATATTATTTTCTTGATTCCTTGAGCTTTGAAATCCTCATAATCATCTCCATCTCCTTCAATGAAAGGTACAAAAGCCTTGTGAGTGACTTCATTATTGATATCAACATCAAAACCTAACTCTAATAAAAAATCCAACTCGTTTACACTCTCAATTTTAATTGAATCAGGATTCTCTTCACCATAAATATGATCATACATAGCAACAAAATCTTGATGGTCTAACTGTTCCAAAATTTCATATATCTTAGAGAAATCATTAAATAATTTCCATAGTTCGATATATAATCCAGAGATCAATTGTTCTGTTAGTATTGAGACTGTTGAATTCTCACAAGGCTCAATATCATCAAAATTATAATCATGGGGTTGATTCAAGTCAAAATTCTTAACGTATTCAACATCACCTATCAAATTCTCAATTAGTTCTTCAATTGTTTGATATTTATTCGCATATAACTTTGATGGTCTTTGGTTGATATTTACAGCAGTCAATCGTTTTGGTAAGAGCTTTTGGAAAAGCTGGTACTCGTCAATGGACTGTGATTGTGCATTTATGTTGAATCTCTTTGGTAATAAGCTATGGAATAGCAGATAATCGTCGTTATTGTTGTCAATTGTGTTAATTTCAGGGACTAGTTGTGTTGATGCCACCAATTGAGCGTTTGAACAGTGTGAAAAAAGCACAAACCAACAAAAATAAGACACAAAACTCATTTCCATCCTATAAAAATTGAATCATAAAGAATCAAAATTTCAAATGGGGAATTCATTTCTTTTATACTAATTTGGATTAACCGCTGACTTCATGGCAATCAAAATTTTTATTAACCGCTGTGAAAAAGTAAATTGTGAAAAATAAATTATTTATCCTTAAAATTATTCAGTCCCACCATATTAAAACATCAAACTATCCCCAATTTCTAGTACAATGTCAGAATCGGAATCGGAATTGCTCCCAGTATCCACAAAGCTTCTTAACTACATCAACAAATCACACTTGAAGTTCGCATGGTTCATTAGCAACTTACTGGTTGTTATCAGTTCAATTGGTTATCTAGCAACTTATCTAAAGCAATCACAACACCCCGTACTTAATTTATTCTGTTATAAGCTAATATTCATTTCCACAATCATATCATTTGGAATCGTTATATATCAGAACAATATCACAAAAACCATCAATCATAAATCTTTATTGAAGGATGACAATGTTCATTATTTATATAATGCATTAATCTGGTTGATATTTCCAAAGAGATTGCTATCTATAGTGTCATTTACTTCATTTTCACTGTTTCATGTTTTAAACGTTCTATCATTTGAAATATTGCCTGAATTGAACATCAACTTGACATTCTTACAATCATTCATCAAAAACAATCATGACTTATCCAAAAAAGTTTCCTCAATAAGTGAGATTTTATTATTAATCTTATTGATCTTAAGAGTTTTACTCTTCAAAAAATGGTCTTTCTTGAATTTAGCCTTCTATTTGATTTTTATTAAAGTTAAAATAGAATCTTCTTTATTCACTAAACAAATTTTGAAAAATTGGGAAGTTCGTGTTGATGGTTTAGTCTCTTCAACTAAGGTTAATCCAAACGTTAAGAAATATTGGATCCAATTCAAGAACTGCTTGAAACTGTTCAATGCGTATTCTGTCGTTGGAGTTGAAGATAAGAAATGAATATAGGTATGTTGAATCTATGTATCGTATAAGTAGGCATTTGCTATTCTCACTTCTCAAATCTATCTTTTTCTTTACCGCTGAAATAAGGACTTGGAACTACAGAGTATGGAAGTATACTTGATAGGTACAGATATGCTCATAGTTCTTCAATTGCCTCAATCCGATTCAAATCGAATACTAATCTGTTTATTCTCCACATCTGTTGTATACTAGCAAAACGTTGCCCAAAAATAAGTCTCACTAAACGGAGACAGGGTACCAAACTAATTACAAAGATTACTACACTGTACTTTGATCTCCAATTAGTAATTGAAATGTTCTTAGACCATGCTATATACTCAATAAAGCAACCATTTCTATCCTCTCCATTCACTAGATTCTCCCTAACACTTTAGGTTTCAGTATCATCAACATGAAACTAAACTAAATTCGAAAAAGTAATTTACAAGGATCCAAATGATCTAACATCCAATCATTGATCTAAATCGCTTCAGAACACCTGGAGAATTAGCTGTAGTGATTCGTGATTCGTTCAGAAATTGCACATCTTTGAGATTTTAAATTAGATGCTGGCTAATTTCCTCATTCGGACACTTCTTGCAGATCGCTGTGGTCCGTACCATGTGTCAATAACCTAATTCTATTGTTCGTACAGTAGAATTAGTGATTCATGATTTGAGATAGATGGCTGGCTGTCTAAATTGATGATCTATTAAAGAATGGTGATCATGTTTTTTTTTTTTTTTTGGAATTCATTTTTGTCCTCAAGTTTAATACCATTATACTGTTAGTTATCACTATTTAATGAGATATATCAGAAAACCAATGATTGGTGATGACATATCATCAACAGATTTGTCTTCAAATAAATTAGACATCACTGGCCCCATTCCTGAAATCCCACCATTTCCAAATAAATCAAGAGATCGAGACACATTAATACTTCGAGTTAAAACAAGATATAACAGTAGAAATGGTAGAAGAGTAGTGAGTGCTCCAACGACGTTTCATTTAGCTCAGAATACTGCCATAACCCCAGACTTAAGTTTTTTTAAACAACCTAGACTTTCATACATTGATTTTGAGGGACCTAGAGCCAACCAACAACAAAGAATAAATCATGTTCCAAATCAAAGAATTCCGCCACCTATTCTACCTTATAGATCCTCCTCATCTTCAAATTCTTTTAAAAGGCAAGTTTCAATGCCATTACAGACACTAACTGAGGCTGGTGAATCAAAAGAAAGTTTAAATAATTACACCAACATCATTCAACTGTATCAACGTACACCTGAAGAAGATATAGATTATTTGAATAATAAAGATCTTTTGACTATTATAAATTCTGATGATTCTAAAGAATTCTTTGGTAATGACAGTGATGTTCATAGTGAAGATGAACATTCTGATGCTTCGATGAGCTGTGATTCTGAGACTTCAACGAGTGATGAGCTCTATTCGATAAATTCCCAAAGGTCAACAAACTTTGATAAAGAATCAACTAAAGATGATGAATCAATCAAAATTATTTCAGAGTCAGTGACTGAGGGTCCACATCACCCGGTTTATAGAAGCATGGTTGATGAAGTCCTAACATCAATGGAAGATGTTTCATTATCATCAATGCTTTCAAGAACTTCCAGAGCTCTAAGCGATGATACAGATACTTTAATCTCTTCAGTTTATTCTAATGATGATCAAAACATTATTGATGTCAAACAGGCCCATTTTGTTGATACGATTCCGAAAGTCAATGATGAAAGTGAAAATGTTGGTTTATTATGCAATAATGATATCAATAGTACTAGTGATAATATTTCCAACAGTGAAAATGAGGAACCCGTTAAAACATTAGTCAAATCATCAACTTTAAACATGAATGAATCGCTCTATTCTGCTCATGAGAAAAATGATAAAGTTTTCATTCCAACTTTAAGAAGAAAGAAACATTTGAAAGTTAGAAGAATTGTAAGTTCGCCTGTTTTCTAGGAAGAAACACACACACACACATACAACCATATCACGATTTAGACACATTATTCATTCATTAAAGTTATTATTATTATCATCTTTATTATTACCCATTTTGCTTTACAGACATTACCATATGAGATTGCTATATATATTCCATAATACCATTTACTTTATCTATCAATTCTTGTAGGTCATACACAAAAATTTCAATACTCATAGAAAGCAAATGACAAAGTATATATATATACTAAAAATCACTTCTCCAAAGATTTTTTGAATCTGCTAAGTTTAACAGGATTCCCAAACTCATCAATTGGTTCAAACTCTTCACCCTTTTGAAATTCTACGGCTTGAATGCCACTACCTTCCCCCACTTTTTCACCATATTTTTCCATCATTATCTTTCTTAGATCACTATACTCCTTTTTCAAGATATTATCGTTAATGAAATAGTCAGGATCTTCAACCTCATCATTCTCTACTATTTCCTCGAGCATCATGGGACCATAATCATCATCGTCTTCATCATAATCTTCCTCATCTGAATTCAGATCAGTGTCACCTCTATATACTGAGATTTCATCCGTGATTCTGTTGAGAAATTCTTCATCCTCGATTTCTTCATCTACATTGGTGATGTATTGCTTGATGGTGTCAAATGTGAATTGTGATGAGACGTCTTGTTGTTTAGTGTCTTGTGATGAAATCTCTTGTGAGTGTTCTTCGTTCATTACTACTTTTTCTTCTGGTGTGTCTCTAACTAATGGGATAGGAGAAACTTTATTAGATTTGGATATCGTTTTTTTATTCAATGAAGGCATTGCAGCTTTAAATTTAGAAATCAGTTTATCTTGACTTTTCTCTCCAATGTGACCAATATCATGATTTTCAATTATCTTATCTTTAATGACTTTATTTTCAGCAACTTCATCCTCAATGATCTTTTCTTCAATCACTGGATGATCAATAATTGCACCTTGAGTCGGTTTTCTCGTGCCCATTGATGATTTGAATCTCGATTGCTTTTTCCTAGGTTGAATCGTCTCCATTATAATAGGCTCAGCAATGTCTTTCTCCACTATGAATTCAGAAACTGCATTATCGTCATCTTCTTCTTCATCTTCCTGGGTTGATTCTTTGATGGTGTCTTCTACAATGACTTCCTTTTCAGTGATTGTGTCATTGATTGCATGAATGTCAGAATTGAATGATTTAGAAGATGGTGTAAAAGAGTTGAAGATCTTAGATTTTAAGTTTTTTTGTTGTTTGAATTTTGAGACTCTGATCATTCCTGATTCATTTAATTGTTGTGATACGTTTTCTATTTCTTTGATCTGTTCTAGATTCTCAGCAAATGCAACTGATTTCTTAGGTGTAAGTTCTTTGACTTCATTTTCTTCTTTGATGTTCTTTACAATTTCAGGTGTTTCTTTAACTTGTATTTCTTCCTTCTCTTCTGTAGATTGTTCCTTTTTAGCTCTTAATTTATTCAATTCAGAGATGAATAAATCTTTATGTGGACCAGGAATCAAATCATCTTCATGGATTTGAAAATCCCAATCATCATCCTCATCATCTTCCAAATCTAGTCCTAATGCTTTCACGTCTATTTCTTCTTCTTCCTCGTCATTATCTGCATCTTGAAGAAGTTTTTCCAATTCTTCATCTGTAATTTGTAATTGAAGAATGTCTTCTTTGTCAATTGCTGGCTTGTAATTGAATTGCTTTGATTCTGTTGTAGTTGGAGTTATGGTTGGAATGATGGTTGATTCTTGTTTTGATGAGACTGGTGTTGTTGTTGCTGTTGGGATGATTGATTGTGATGGTTTATCATTAATGTTATAGATCCCCATCTCTTTCAACAACAAATCATATTCAGATTCTTGTTCTTCTTTAAATTCTTTGATTTCTTCAACTTCTTCAACCTCCTTAGATTGAGAAACAATAGGATCTTTCTTCTGACTTGTTTTTAAGATTGATTTGATTGGTTTTTTATCTTCATCAGTCACCTGACCAATTTTCTTAGAATTATTGATGACTGTTCTTTCTTTAACAATCAACCCTAAATCCTCATCATTATCATCAATCTCCTCGATTTTATCAACAGGTTTGCTTTTATATATAACCTCCATATCCTTCAACAGCTCATTCAGTTCCTCTTCTGTACCCAAATCACCGTCATCACCATTATCATTATTCTTACTTTCATTTTCTTGAATTAAACTATTAATTGATTTTGAAGATTGTGGACTTATTGAACTTGATATTATATTCCCATCATCATCTAGTTCCTCTCTGATCTCCATAAATTGGAAATCTTCATCATTATCACCATCAACATCAGTTTTGTTAATGGTATGAAATTGTAATAATTGGGAAACATCATTGATTGTCGAATGTGCTTGATTTATCTTTTGATCGAATTCTGAAATTGCATCGTCTAATAATTGAATTCTGTTCTGAATTGTCTCTAGATCCATATCATTTACATTCAATGATTTTAATACTTTTAAATCATTCAATTTTCTCAATTTTGAATCTTTACTGAAAGAAATAGAAACAGATTCATTATTATCACCAGTACTCTTCTCACGTTTTAATTGGGATTCTTGAGCAACGCAAGCATCTCTGTCCTTTAAAAGAATCGCACGTTTATCTTCTAGGTTTCTGAGTGTGAGCTGCAGTCTTTCGTGCAGTTGCTCCATCAAATTCTTCAAAAGTGTTTACAATTTCATAAACTAATTAATTCTGTTGCTGAAGTTAAATTTTAAAATTTATTGTAAAGATCCGAGGGAATGAGATGAGGTTATAGCCGGAATTACAATATGATTTTGTAACAATTACTATTTATTGATACTCTTATTAATATTACTATCTTACAACTAATACTAGCCAATAATAATACGATGGCCCCAACACCACTAGAAATCAAGACAAAGGCTCTTGGAAGACTCATCAAGGAGGAATCACTCTACCAAAAAGAAGTCTCGGATCAAGAATTAGTCGTTTCTAATTTAAAGGCTTCAAATGGTGATGAATATGACATCAAGAAACAAATCGAAGTGTTAGAAGACACTAAACAGATGATTCCTGAAATAAGATCCAAAATCAAGGAATCTTTACAAATTTTAGAATCTTTCATTGAGACTTACACTGGAGTTGAAGATCTAACTATAACTAAACAAAACATAGAATCTGCTAAAAAGTTATTGGGATAACTCATTTATAATTATTATATATGTGTATATACTTATACTGTTCTATTTTTCAAATGGTTTCGTATGTGTCTCATCCCAGTCTTTCAATGCCGCTTCCCATTCATCTTCAACATCGAAAGTTTTATCCAATTTTTCAACTTCTTCCATCATCTCCTTCTGTTTCTTTGCTTCCTCCTCATCATATTTATCTTTGTTATCGATCCAACGGTCTTGGATATCAACGTCTACGTATCCTCCTTGTCTTGATGCTTCTGCCCAAACGGTATCACCTCCAATTTCAGTAGTTCCAAATAGATAACCATTAGCTTTATCAATGACTGTTAATAGATTGATCATTGATTGCTTATCTTCGACAGCTAATACTTCAAATGATACGAGGTTGAAATCCTCGACTAGTTCTGCTATTGAATTGGTTAAATTTGAATATTTCTTACCAAGGACTGAATTTGATTCTTTTTCAACATATGGTTTTAAATAAGATAATTCTTGGACTTGAGTGTAATAATCTAAGTTGAATGGTAATTCACCATAATTAGAAACCAGATCAATCTTTGAAATGACGTTAACATGAGGTAAATCCAATTGTAACATTGATCGCAGTGCCAATAACAAGATAGAAATATATTGTGATGGAGATGTGATATAAAAACTATCAATTAAGCTAACGACACATAATCTAATCTTCATTTTTTTCTCTAAAGTCTTGAAAATCTTATGCAATGAAGAATGATGGGTGAATAATTCAACTTGACCTGGACAATCAAAGATTAAATAAGTATCTTTTGCCAATTTATTGATTTTGTCCAATAATGCATCGATCGATTCATCTAGTGACTCCAAAGCGTACATTAGCCCTCCATTCGGTCCTAGCTCGTATTCTTGCATGATGTCTTCTAAAGTGATAAAATCCCTGATATCCAAGGCACAATCATACGGTAAATGATCATTAGCTGGGTCTAGATTGATGATTGATGTAGCTCTTCCAATGGCGTTAAAAAACTGCTGCACACCGTTGCAGTACGTTGACTTCCCAGATCCCGGAGGCCCAATGACGATCTGTCCAAAGGACATTTTGTGTATTATATAGCTTTTATAGTTAGTATTAAAATTCCATCATAAATTCTTTTTCAGAGTCAATTCCGAGCAGTACTGGGTCGGAATTATAAGTATTGGGAGGCAAATAAACGAAAAACAGTGGATTAATCAGCTAAATTAACACTTAAATAGCACAAAAAGTCCAGGCCAGAATGACGACCGACAATCAGACACTTCTCCAGAAACAGGTCTCCGTGGCCCCATTGGTGCTCTTATCAGTCGTGGACCACTACAACAGAATCGCAAAGGACACCAAGAAGAGAGTCGTTGGTGTAATACTAGGTGACAACTCTTCAAGCACAATCAGAATCGCTAATTCATTCGCTATTCCTTTCGAAGAGGACGAGAAGAACCCAGAAGTATGGTTCTTGGACCACAACTATATCGAGTCCATGAATGACATGTTCAAGAAGATCAATGCCAAAGAAAAATTGATTGGTTGGTACCATTCTGGTCCTAAATTAAGATCCTCAGATTTAAAAATCAATGAAATCTTCAAGAAATACACTCCTAATCCAACCTTATTGATTGTGGATGTCAAACAGACAGGAGTTGGTATACCTACCGATGCATATATCGTCATTGAAGAGATCAAAGAAGACGGAACAAGTACTGAAAAGAATTTCAATCATATTCCATCAATCATTGAAGCTGAAGAAGCTGAAGAAATCGGTGTTGAACAGTTACTAACTGATATTAGAGATCAAGCAGCTGGTGATCTGTCCATCAAGATCACTAATCAATTGAAATCATTACAAGGTTTACAGTTGAAATTAAGAGATATCATTAGTTATTTGGAAAAAGTATCATCTGGGAAATTGCCTGTTAATAACACAATCTTGGGTAAATTACAAGAAGTGTTCAATTTATTACCAAACTTAACAGGTACAGACGAATTACAACAGTTCCAATCTAACAATAATAATAATAATAATGAAGATATTGAGAAACTAGCAGAGACGAAGAACCCATTGGCGACAGCATTCACAGTGAAGACCAATGATGAGCTGATGGTGATCTACATCTCATCTTTGGTCAGATCAATCATTGCATTTCATGATTTGATTGAAAATAAAATTGAAAACAAGAGATTGGAAGAAAAAGAACAACAAAAAGCATTAGAAAAAACGGAAAAAGAAAACGAAGTCAGTGAATCTGAGCCAATCACAGCTGAGGTCAAAGATTAATCCCATCCATCTAATAAATAACTCCTAAATATAAAATCTTTATAATTTCTTTAATTGTATTGAATTTACTCATTCCCCGAAACCGATAAAAAACGTCGTTGGGAAAAAAATTAAACTATATAATTATAAGTATATTTCAAATTCGATATTTGACGTGTCTCAACTCATTTAAACTGTTTGGTGTCGTACTCTGGCGATCTAGTAATGCTGCTGCTCAGAACTAATATCAACATTCTCGCTTCGACGAGTTCCCAGGTGCAAAAATCACTAATATTGACCTCATTACAACGTAAACAGTCATTCATTCAAAGGAGAAACTATTCACAATCAACCACTAATACTCCGCTTAATCCATCATCATCACACTCTTCATTAGATTCAACACCTATTGAATTCCTATCTAATTTATCAACGCCTAAGTTTAACGATCCATCAAGTTCATTTGCTAGAGCATTAAGTTGCACCAATGATATAACTACAACCAATGATAAAGATTTAAATAAACATATCCCATTTGAAGTGAAATCTGCCACTTCAACTAAATCACAGTCAAAATCATCATTAAAGAAATTCATCGATCCATATATTCAACTTTCAAAACCAAGATTAAGTGCATTAGTCGTTCTTTCTGCCATTTGTTCATATGCTTTATCCCCTTATAATGCCACGATCCCACAATTGATCTTTTTAACAATAGGGACTGGGCTTTGTTCTGCTTCAGCGAATGCAATCAACCAAGGTCGTGAACCAGAATTTGATAAGTTAATGGCAAGAACAGGTGGAAGACCAATCGTTCGTGGTTTACTAACACCTACACAAGCATATAAATTCTCAGCTTTAGCTGGGACAGTAGGTGTTGCTATCTTACAATTAGGTGTGAATCCAACCGTTGCAATGCTTGGTGCTTCCAATATTGTGTTATATGCGTGGATTTATACATCATTGAAGAGAAAATCAATTATAAATACATGGGTCGGAGCATTAGTTGGTGCTATTCCTCCATTAATGGGATGGGCTGCGTCCTCACCGTTATCTGAGCCTGTTGCATGGTGTCTTGCTGCCTTGTTGTACGCATGGCAATTTCCTCATTTCAATGCCTTGAGTCATAAGATTAGGAATGAGTACAGAAATGCAGGATACGTGATGACAGCATTTGTTAATCCAAGATTGAATGCACGTGTTGGGTTCAGGTATGCGTTATTGATGTTTCCAATCTGTTTTGGATTATCTTACTTTGGTGCAACTGATTGGGTTTTCCCAATAGATTCAGCCATTTTAAACGGATGGTTAAGTTATTGGTCTTTCAAATTTTGGCATCAACAGAGATTAAACTACAAGAATGGGAATGTGCCTGATCCACAAGGGCTCAAGCTGGCTAATTTGTACGCTACAAAGACCTTTTGGGGTTCAGTTTGGCATCTTCCTGGGATTTTGGTGTTGGCGATGCTGCATAAGAAGGGACGTTGGGATTGGCTGTTTGGAAGTGATGGGAAGTTCAGGTGAGGGAGAGAAGACGTGTGTATAGTCTGGATATAGTTCTTATAAATAGTCAATATAAATTGTTTCTCATTGTGGTTCTCGGATTTAATTCTTTTATGTAAAAAGAATCAAACATATCCACAAAAACAATTTAATCTAACTTTCTAATTAAAGAGACACTTATTAAGAATAACAAATGTACATGCCCAATCTCATCCCTAGAGACGTCCACCATCTCTGGCTGCAGAGGGACAGACTGGACAGAACCAGAAGAAAACCGCCAAAACAACAAAGAAATTTAGATCAAGACGACAACAACAATTCATTGATGTTTTCCAATAATTATGCGCCACCATTATCTTCATACTCTTCAGAGAGACCTGGCGTGTTAAATTCCTCTCTGGTAGGTCATGAAGACGAGTATAACCTTGATTACAACTTCAATGATTTGATACAGAATGATATTCAATTGAAATTAAATCATTTGAAATCGATAAGGACTTTAGGGTATTCATACTTGACTCCCTTTGGTGTTGGTAAGACAATGGAGACGTTGGATGAAGAAGAGATGATCAAGAGACAAATGGATGAAAGATATGATGTTGAGCTTACAACTGCTGAGAATTTACTGAGTGAGACTAACGAATTAATGAACGCTGAAGATGATAGTGAAGAGGGTGAGGATGATGATCAATTAGAAGACCAAGAACAGATTATTTATAATAATAACATGGTTAATAATAATGCTCAGCTACAAACACCGGTTCAATATAGAGAAGATGAACTGATGCAAACAATCGCTGTTAATGAAGTTGATCTTGATGATGATATTCCTGAAGCTGAAGAAACTTCATACAGTTTAGCATATGAAGAAAATGACGATTTGGGACCAGTTAACGATGTAAACGCTTTTGAAAGTCAATATGACAGAGGATTTATGGTTACTGAACAATTTGAAAATACTGAAGAAGTGGAAACTCAAGATAGTCATCAACAAAGTACTCAGTTCGTTACACCTATGAGAAATGATGATGAACAGATAAATAGATTTGTTCAAAACAATCTGAGAAACTTTAGTGGTTCTTCTTTCAATACTACAACTGACTCATTTGATAACGTTAATGCCTCTATGAATGAATCTGATTTAGATATGACAATCGATGAATGATGATGTGTATTATTACTTCAAATTAAATGCATCAACTTTGGCTCTTTGAATGTGTAATGATGGAATCATCCATTTTCCACAACTACAACGAGAACCTCTCCAACTATACCCACCAATCTTAGTATCACATTTCGGACAGTTGAATTTCCCTTCAATTTCCGATTTTTCTAATTCTGGTTTCATCCATAAAATTGGTTCAACAAAATGATGAGAACAAACATTTGAAGCAGCTTCAACACTAATGATCTTTCTCTTATTAGGGACTCTTCTTATGAATTTTGATTGTTTAGAATCATCAGTTGGTGGTAAATGATAAATGAATTTATTTGAATTGCATAAAACATTTCTACATTTTTTACATTTCAGTTGAATTAATTCTTGATTATCTTTTAATTTCTGTAATTCTTCTTCTTCATTAACATTATTAAACATTTCACCTTGAATGAAAGATCTACCACTTGGATCTATTTTAACTGATTGCTGTAATTTCCATTGTCTATAGTCATGATCATTTATATCTAATTCACATCCTAAATCATAATATAATTCTAATTGTTCCATGAAATTATCATTAGGTTTAACTTTTCTCTCTCTTTTCCTTTGAATAGCATGTAGTGATTGCTCAACGTTTAGTCCATACTTTTTCATCAAATAAGCACTCAACACTGTTGGAGATCTAGACATCCCAGCTTGACAAATCACAATGACTGAAGTCTTATGTGCCTTCTTCACCTTCGTTAAAATTTCATCAATTTCATCAGGGAACAATGCATCATTGATGAA
The DNA here is from genome assembly GCA_003707195.2 of Phaffomyces antillensis. Lineage (NCBI taxonomy): Eukaryota > Fungi > Ascomycota > Saccharomycetes > Phaffomycetales > Phaffomycetaceae > Phaffomyces > Phaffomyces antillensis. The sequence goes on from PPNI02000018.1 coordinate 48,160, forward strand.
TTTACTACATTCTTCAAAATATTGAATAATATCAGTAGTTTCATCATCATCAATTTCAATTGATTTAATTTTGAATCTTGAATAATAATCTTCTGGTAATCGACCTTTGAAAACAGTGACGATGTGTGTGATGCCGTGCTTTTCAGTGACGTCCCCTTCTCTGATAAATTCATCGTATGAGGAGAGGTATAAACCTCCTAATACTCTGTCGATCATGGTTTATATGTGATTAATTATTAGAATTAAGTGATGAGATGCGATGAGATGAGATTGTAATTTATTTCGGAGTGTGAAAATTTTCTGAGATTTTTTTGGCACAAACTGAAATAAATAAAAAAAAAGAAGTATTATGTAATTTGTGGTGTGTATTTTGTGTTTTGTGTTTTGTGTTTTGGAATTCATTGGGTTCCAGGGTGTGTGTGGTGTGGTTATTACTAGAGCCTGGATTTTAAATTTTAGTGCTCCAACTAACCTTGTATGTCCATATATATAGTCCATGGACTGAAGTCCGTTCATCAAATTCATAATTGGCCAAATAATCCAAATTCTCATTTCAAACTAATTAAACATTCGAAAATTAATGATATCTGAAAGACATTGTGTCTATATAACCCATGATATGTGGGATGATGCCTCTTTTAAAACATCTTATAATGGAGAGGTGTATTCATTAGTGAGATATTCAAAGCCCAAAAGCAGCATAATCTTTCCCCAGATCTAAAGTGGGAAAAAGTTCAAATATGTCCAATTTCGAAAAATATCTCAACTCAACTATTAATCATTAAAATTCTATATTCAGATGAGACTAGCTTAAATTTGAAACAGTTTGCAGCTCTTGAATCAGCAGAATGGGAAAGAGAAAGTCTAACTGATCAAATCTAGAAATTAATTAGATTGATCGCCAACTATTCTAATATCAGAACCTTTAATAATATCTTAAAAACAAAATATATGGACTGAAAAGTTTCAAGGTTGCCCATAACTGGGAATACACATAATAAACACACACTCAGATTCTTTACGCAATTGGTCTATTTAGTATTTCAAAATGTATCATATCATATTATCCATGAAACATCTCTCAAATCTTATAATCACTACACGTGATTTTTGACCTCGTAAATTAAATTTTTTTTTCGCGAGTCGGAATTGATATAAGAAACTGCTTTAGGTTTATATGGAGTAGAAAGGGATCTTTAGCATAAGGAAAGTTGTCTGGAGGGGAAGAACTTTGGTGCTGCTCTCATCACTGTGAATTTCACTAATAATTGGAATTGGTCAATAAAAAAAACCAGAAATCAAAAGCTCTTTTCAACTCAAATAGAGAGAGATCAATATTAATATATCCAGGAAACAACATATATACATATTCTACAACAAATTCGGCTTGAAATGGCACAGGACTCTCAAATTCCATGTATGGATGATCAAAAAAACTCAAAGAGATTAAATGAAACTGACAGAAAGTATATCACTGACCAATTCATCATCATTAGGAATTTTTTAGAAAATCTATTAAAGAAACCAGCATCACCGGATCCAAACAATGTTAATACACGTTTAGATTTCTTAGCCACACAAGAACCAATAGATAAGCAAATCTTAGATACCACAATGATTAGACATACACTTATGAAGTTCTGTGAAAAGTTCAAGTTTTTCAGATCAAAAATCAATCCATTGTTAAGTAAATGGGATGAGATTTATAGATTGAGAGTACCACAATATAATAATACCAATGTTCCAAGGGGTAATAATAGTGATTGGGGGAATAAAATTCAGAGAAGTAATAATAGTTCAATGGATGGTAGATCAGACTATACTAATAATAATAATAATGATGGTTTGGAGAGACAAAGAGACACAAGAGGATCAAATAATGAGTTCAATAACAAAAATCCATATCATCATCAACAACAAACTTCATCATCTATTAGACAATTTGATCCACAAATTAGAAGAGCCAATAATCAAAGATATTTTCCTTCTGCTCCAGTTGGTAAGTATGGTGTCTATAATGAATCCGCAAACGAACCAATTCGAGCAAATGACTATAATTTGAATCCAAAGTATTATCCACAGCAATCTCTTCAGGATTCAGCTCTTTTCAAAAATGAACCGACTTATAAAAATCAGAAAATTGATAATTATCAATATAATCAAACAAATATTTATCCAAATAGTAATGCTGCTCAATATAAATATTCAGTGAATAATCAAAGAAATTATCAATATAATACAAATGAATCAAACAAATTGAATAATAATTATCCAAGAACAAAAAACGAACCAAATCAACAATACGCTAAGACAGAAACTAATCATAATATAATGAATCATAGTCCAAATTATAATCTAATAAAAATTCATCAACAACCATCACCTTATTGTCCAACAAATGTTACAAATGGAATGAATTCTCAAGAAGCAAATTTCTACGATAGAAATGGACATAAATTATCAAACTCGTTGGAATCCAAAAAGAGAATGATGAAAGAGAAATTCAACGAAGAACGTCAAAGTAAAACAAGGAAAGTATCCAATAACTCAGATAATATAAATAGTAGCAGTCAAAGACCAGCATTTCAAGAATATAAACCTGTTTATAATCCGCATTGTGATTGCCATATGCAAAGATTAATTAATGACGATGACACTAACTATCCTTTGTTGAAAGCTGATACCAAATCGATTAAACCCCCAAAAGTAATTAAACAAAACCTTCTGGCTATATCTAATGGGAATGAGCTGATTAGAACAATATTAAACGATAAAGCAGTTGCTAAATATAGAAAACTTGCCCATTTTAGTCCTTTTATCAAAAGAAGAGAGGACTTGATAAAGAGAAGAGTTCAAATATTTGGAGGTTTAGACGGTGATGGTGGTAGTGGTGTTGATTTTTCAAAAAGATTACATTGTCTGATCGCAGAGAGTGAATGGATCAAACGGCAATAAATTTTTATATCAAATACACAACCCTACACGTATTTTCTACTGTATTATTCATTTATACTCTGATAAAATATTCGGTAATTTTATCAAAATCTATCCGTTTTCCGTCTAAAAAGTGTCTTATTAGTCAGAATATCTCCCAGTACTTATATATAATTACCAACTACCATCATAGAAGGTTAATTATCCTTGTTTAAAGAGTTTTTTATTACACATTATGAAATTTCATTCTATTACTAATATGATTTCGAGAAATTTCAATTCCTCGGTAGAAAATCAAATAGAGGGAACCTTGTAGAATTCTATAAATACCCAAAAATATTCCCATATTTATTTAAGCAATTAAACTCAATTCAACTCAGTTCAATCCAAAAATGTCAGTTATCAAAGCTAAACAATTCCTATTGGTGAAACACTCCGAACCATACACTCCAGTCAACTTAGATTTATCTTCCCCAGACTCAAATTTCTCTTTAATCACTAAAGATTATGATTTAAACGATGAATCTTTATTAAAACCAGATGAATTATTAATTGAAACAATCTTCTTGTCAAATGATCCTGCTCAAAAGGGTTGGTTCTCGCCTTATGATTCATACCTTCCAGCAACTCCATTAAACAATCCTGCTCCAGCAAGAGGTATTGCTAAAGTTTTGAAATCTACCTCAAAGGATTTCAAAGAAGGTGATTTCATTTCTACTTCGACTGGTTGGACCACCCATAACATTGTCAAGGCCAGTCCAATGACCATTGTTGTTGATCCAACTAAAGTCAAGTCTTTATCTCATTATTTATCCGTTTTCGGATCAACTACAATCACTGCATATTTAGCTGCTTTCAAATATTCCGGTGCTACTGTTGAAGAAGAAGGTAAAACTTGGTTAGTCACCGGTGCTGCAGGTGCTGTCGGTTCAGTTTTGATTCATATTCTAGATAGGCTATTCAAACCTAAAAAGATCATCGCCATTGCTGGTGGTGCTGAAAAAGTTAAATATGTCAAATCAATTGGTTCTGATAGAATTGTTCCAGTTGACTACAAATCTTCAACTTTCGAAGAAGATTTCAAAGAAGCTTTAGGTGATGATAAAATCAACTATTTTGTTGATCAAGTCGGTGGTGAAATTTTAAACATGGCTGTACCACATTTGGCTGTTTTTGGTAAAATTGTTCAAGTTGGTGCTATTTCAAGATATAACAATAATGAGCCTTTCAATTTCACAAGTTATGAATCCGTTATTACTAAAAGATTAACTATTCAAGGTATGGTTATCGTTGATGATGTTAAGGAATTCGGTAATATTGTCCAACATTTAATCAAAGAATTCCAAAGTGGTAAATTGGAATTTAGTAAATTTAGTGAAACTGTTGTCACTGCTGCAGGTGAAGATTTCTCTAAAGTTCCTGAAATTTGGGCTGGTTTGTTCAAAGGTAAAAACACTGGTAAATATATCACTAAATTAGTTGATTATGACGTTTAGATCATTTACTACGAAAAATAAATATTTTAATGATTTTTATATTTTTACACACTAGTAATATTGGAACTATATCTCTATTCCCATCTATCTTGATTTCCCATTTCCATAACTGATATCTCTGCTAATAACGTTGATTTTTTCCTCTTGACTTTGAAGTTTCCCAACATTAGTTTTATCATACTCGATATGCTTTTTTTGATTATTATTGAAATTTTTATTGCTATTTTTTTCCAAAACATCAAGAACATGTGTAAACACTAAATCACCAATATTCTCACCCCATATTAGATCAATGTGCTCAAAATTAGAAATTTCTATAGCTTTAACATTTTCAGAAGGTAGTAGACTCAACATTTCCTCAATATCAACTAAAGAATCAACTTCACCATAAATTAAGGTGATCGGAGTTTTGATATTTGAATGAGTTGGGAAATTCAAAGGTTTGAAAGGTTTTGAAATCAAGTTCGAAAGAGAATTATCAATTTCATCAAACATTTGGAAGTTAGCATTTCTAATTATTTGAAACCAATGAACAACAGATTTAACAGAAGTTGAAGAATATAATTTTGAATAACTTGCAATCTTTTGATTTTTTGTTATGTTTGAACTTCTCCAGTTAAATAAAAATAATATTGATAGATCAATTACCTTAACAAATAAAGGAGGATACACAATCTTAGCCCAGAAAGTAGTTGATGATAACAGTGATCTTTTACCAAAAATTAAATACATTATATTTGGTGAGGTTTTCATTAGAGAATCAACCAGATTATTATTTAGCCCTCTTGGAGTCATAGCTGGAGCAATTGCAATAAACTGGTTTATTTGCTTATTTAGTTTCGAATTTATTGATAATGATGCAAAAGCTTGGGCTGATCCTTGACTGAAACCAATATATGATAAACTTGGTTGGTTTGTTAAATTTAAAATATATTCAATTGAATCAGGAATATCGTAAATAGAGAACTCATCAATTGAAAAATCCCAGAACTTAAATTCTGATGGTTTCAAATGCAAATGCTTTGATGAATATTTATTACCTCTATTGTTTCCTAACCAAACATCATAACCTAAATCATGTAACTTGAATGGTAGATTCTCATCTTCAATAAGGTTAGTGATCCAAATATCAGAGCACATTAACAATCCATGATGTAAATAGACTACTGGTGAGTTCTCTTTGGCTGGTTTAATTCTATGTAATGTTAATAGATACCCGTCTTTTGTAGTGACGATATGGTCATTAATTTCGTAATTAAACAAGTTCGCAATCTCATGAATATCATCTGATTTTCTAATCCTGTTTCGTAGGCCATCATCTTTATTATAGTCTTCTTTACCAAACAATGAAGTGTTCAATAAATTCAATAGTGTTGTGACTTTAGTGATTATAAACTCAGGTATCAATAAATTAGTGATGATTGATAAGACAAACTCGACCCAGATAAAGATGAATGAGAGTAGCACGACGGGCCATTCAGACCATTTAAGCCTTCCAACTAATGGAATGTACATATTTGTTGAGCTGTGAACTTCTTTGTATTTAATCTGACAGAAGTTTGAAAAAGAGGAAGAAGAATGTGGTTCGTTCATTTCTATTTTGAGAATTAAATTTTTGACACAAAAACATTCGACATCGCTCATAACGAAATGTTCTTATATATACTATATTATTCTTCAAGTATAGCGAGAGTTTGGAGTGTTTGGTACTTGATCAGTGATTTGTGTTTGTGAATAGGTAAGTGCTTTTAATATTTATCTGTTTTTTCTGAGCAATATTGGCATCTTTGCAATTTTTCTACTAGGTGAAAATTGTTCATAAATATCATTCTAATTTTATTTACGGATTCATTCATCATCACTTTCTTCAAAATTGAAGGAGAATGGAGATTCAGAATTCACACTCTCCTTTCTTAAACTTTCCCATTTTTTTGAAGGAACAACTGGCTTACTTTCATTCAATTTTTTTAATTCGACTAATTCTAATTCTTCAACTTCCTTCAATGCATTTTTCAAATATGGCTGACTCTGTTCATCATTTCTAATCAAATTAACAAACAATTCGAAAATAGGTAACGTTATTGATAGTTTCAATTCTCCAATATCCTCATCATTTGACTCTAGTTCATTAACTTCATTTAAGAAATTCTCAAATATTAGTCTATCTTCATCATTAATCACGGTTTGATCATCACTCAACCATTGTTTTAATGAATTGACAAACTCATCAATATGGAAACCTGATATTTGATCTCTTTTATTCTTCAAAAAGTATAGAACTTTACTTAAATTACCAATTGGAATGAAATTTTGAGTGAGTGCAACAGAATCATCTAAGTTGATAACACTATGCCACCAACCAGAAGGGACATGCATCACTTCCCCAGGAAAAGTTATCCCTATTAAGCATTGCCCTTGTTCTGCTAATTTGATTGAATCATTGAAAAATCCAGATAACACCCATTCTGTAATTCCAACAGGTGATGTGACTTCACTTTCAGTGAAATCTGTATCTATACCTGGTGGTTTAACATTTGGTTTTGTCATTATCCATAATTTCAGCCCTGTTAGATTGGCATTCCATGCACTTGTTGAATTAGGGTCTTTATGAAATGTTGAACCTGAATTCTTTGGTCCAATAATGATCCATCTATAATCAGGTCTCATATTAATTGGAGATTTGTTTAATAGTTTGAAGAAATCAAATTGAAATAACTCAGGGACTTGATATTCATTTGATAGATTTTTGATTGCTATTGATTGACAATCAAATAGGTATAATGGAGATTCATCTTTATTATTATCATGGTATTGTTTATAAAAACTTAGTTTCCATTGAACTGATTCTTGACGAAATTTAACGCTTGGAAATCTTTGTGTTAGATATTCAATATTCCAATTCAATGGCCATCTTTTTGAATTTGAATTTGTTATTATGAAAGGTTTTAGATAATATTCAGTATTAAATTCATCAATTGATAAATCTGATTCTTTGATTCTTTCGATCCCATATTCTCTATTAACAGTTGATTCTAGTTCATAAGATCTTTGTTCTTCATTGATTAAATCTCCAAAAATTTCAAAGTAATCAATCTTAGAACATTGGAATGGTCTGAATAATAAATCTGAACAAAGTAATCCGTCTTCTAATCGAATATTTGCTTCAGTTGAAATCCCTAATAAAGTCTTCCTCCATGATCCACCCCATTTAGAGATACCTAATGGATGATCAATCTCATTAAAATTAGAATTTGACTCTTCAATCGATGCTAATTTCATATATAATTTTCTCCAAATATCTTCATCATAACAAAAGGCATACAATATTTTGGAAGAATGTGATAAATTTAATAAATCTTTAGGATTATCTAAATATGATAATATATCTAGAATTAAATCATCTGGTAACACTGAGAAGTAACCTAAACTTCGATTTTTTTCGATAACTAGATCATCATTTTTGAACAAAAATGAATTTCCACCTGGTTTTACATTTAATGGATGTTTTTCAGTTATTGTGTTTGTTGATATGGTATGACGCTTCTTTCTTTGTGGTTGTGTCATTTTGAATTCTCTCTCTTTGTATGTAGTGGGTGACTTTGCAAAGAGAGGATCAAACTAAAGAGTTTATAGAATTTAATAAATAAAAAGATTTGAAATTAGATGAAAAATAAAAAATTTATGCGATGAGCTGATAAATTCAGAATATCCCGAAATAGCAATTACCGTATTGGGTGGGATATATATATGGATTCAGCCTAGAACTTCATAAATCATTCTCAGTCAGTGAGGATAAGATAATATATTACACTCTTGACCTTCAACAAATGATTAACTTCAAAACCTAAAATATTTGATTAAATCTTTGAAACTCTTCGTACTTTACCCAAAATATGATGAATTAGAAGTTATTTGTTCAAATAAACTATTTGAGCTAGCCACATCAATAGAGTCGTTTAGTTGTGCATATAGTTTCTCTTTACTCTCATAATCTCTGTTATCTGTCATGAATTTCCCAGTCTTAGTGATGATTGAAGCATCTTGACGAACAGTTGATTTAATTAGGAAGGGTGTTGAAATTTCTCCTGCATTCATAACCTAGTCGATAACATAGCTCAACAAACTGATCAACTTTTGAATCATCATCAATATGATTGAGGTACAACTATATATTGTCTAGGTTGTCTTTGTATTTGATAATTCTTATTCTCTGACTTTATCATTTTCCTTATTTGAAATCTGATTGTTGAGCACTTTTATTACTATTGCTTTTCTTATAGTTGTTATTTTCTTTTTCCTTTCTCAACTCTGTAGTGACGATTAGGACTTCTGCTTTTACCTTAGTATACTTCTTGATCATTGATCATCTAGTTAAAGTCTTCAATTTCTTCTGTGTCCGGTTTATGCAAAATCAAATTGTAAAGCCTCAAGTGTTTTAGAAAACATACTTGTGACTTTGTTATATTTCTGAGTTCGAGATCTTCCAACAGCCTGAAGTTGAATTTTGATTCTTTCAAGCACATCCTCAACACAGATATTATTACTGAGTATAACCAATGATATTCTTAAGTTTATTGATAGAATCGTATTCACTCTCTTGTTAAGTAAATTTCAATTCTATTTATCTGGAATTGTAACAGAAAAGTGTAATTTAATGACTTTGTCTTTATTATTAACTTTATTGGTTCTCAATTGTTTGTAAATATGACACTAGTTTTATTAATAAGAGAATTTTACTGGGTTTTATAACTGAAGCCAAATCATGAGATTATGTTATCATACACTCTTATCTCAATTAATTGAGTTTACTATATATTTCTTGTTCTATCAACAGTTATTTAACAGAGGCCTCTTACTCAGTACTTTTTTCTCCAAAGTATACACTGTGGTTCACTTAATTAGAGTTTGATCATTCTCATTGGAGCTCATATAGACACTATACTACTAAGAAACTGATGGAATATTGAGATCCACTGGAACGTAGTCTATAATCTATAGTACAAAAAAAAGAGTGACATTATCTCCATAGTTTCCTAATACGGTTACTTACCTAAAAGGGACAGTAAACCCTACTATTTACGTAATCCACTCATTATAAATTCTCTGCCTCTGATTGGACGAGAGCAGACGCAAAAAAACTTCCCGAGTCGGAATCAAATTAATTTTTTTCTACTGGATAAATTTCAATCCGATTTTTCACGGGGAATAAAAAAGAATGATTGAATTTTAGTCACATTAAATTTTACTCAGTCTCTCTTCATTTATTCAGTACTAAATCAATCCACAATGCTTTCCATAATCTCCAGAGGAATACTTAATAAACCAACCCCTTTCTACACCGCAAGAACTGGTGCCATCAGAGGCTTGAAAATGGTCAATACAACTTTTGAAGAAGAAGACAAAATTTTAGTTGAACAACGTAAAAACAGACCAACTTCACCACATTTGACTATTTATCAACCACAATTAACATGGTACTTGTCCACCGTTCACAGAGTCAGTGGGATTATCTTAGCTGCTGGTTTCTACGGGGTTACTTGTTCTTATGCCTTTGCCTCATTGGCTGGTCATCCAATTGATTCAAATATGATTTCTGATTTATTCCATTCATTACCTGATTTCTTACAATTATCAGCTAAAGTATTTCCTGGATTTTTATTCTTTTACCATTTCGGTAATGGTATCAGACATTTAATATGGGATACTGGTAAAGAATTAACTTTGAAAGGTGTTTATAGAACTGGTTATGCCGTTTTAGCATTCTCAACTGTCGCTACTGGTATTTACACTTTATTCTTTTAAATTATTTGAGCTTTCATACTATCATATATTATTATCATTATTCATTAAATGTGTTATTTATCTTTCATTTATATGGTAGTGTTGTAGTGTCGAGTTTGTTACATTACATTATAACCATATTCATATGTCATTTATCGTACTATATACAAGTCATACCCTCTATTTACATCTTCAAATTCATATTTATGTATACTCATACCATTCGCTCATTCTATCATTTCTTAATGTCTTTTTTTTCTTTAAAATCTTTCCTATTCAGTTTCTATGTTTAATTTTCTTATATTATATTCGTCACAATCACACTCACAATCATAATCATCGTAATTTCTCATTAACAATATCATATATACACAACTTTTAAGCCATATAATACTTGGGGACTAGTGCCTATTGAAATGCAACATCTAAATCATTTTCTTCTTGCATCTCCAAAAATTCATAATCGTTAAGTTGATCTACATGATTATCCAGCCATGAACTCTCTTCGACATCATCAAAGGTATCCAATGTCGCTAATGTGTCAGTCGTGTCCACTGTGTCTAATGTGTTTAAGGTTCCTATCGTTGTGGTTCTACTCAATTGCGCAGAATTGAAATGTAATGCTGGATTGAACATATGTGGAGTATAATTATTATTATTATTGGAAGGAGGAGTGTTTGGTAATGTCACAGCTGATAGTGTTGGATTGAAAGCGTTAGAGAATGTTAATTGTGAATAATCTGAGTGGTTAGAAGACACCAAGGTTTGATCTGATGGATTCATTAATTGTTTAATTATTGAGGGATTGGTTATATCGTGGATTTCATTATTATTATTATTATTACTACCACCCATATTGTTGTTAGTCTTCTCTTTCTTCTTCTTTGGTGCTTTTGGTTTAGGAACTTTAATCTTTTTCTTTTTGGTCGTTAGTTCATCGATATTAATGCTATTATTCCCATTATTTAAAATCTCATCAATGTTAGGGATATCATCATTTCCACCATTATTAAGATTAGTGTTGCTTGTATTGCCTAATTCATTTAATGATATTGGACTTGGTGAATCTTCAACGATACTCTTCTTTGGTTTTTTCTTATATGTTCTTTTCACTTTTTTTTTCAATTCTTCATTCTTTTGAGTGATTATTATTGGATTGATGGTTGGTGATAGGTCAACAAATCCATGTCCTTCATTTCTTTCTCGATCATCGCCACTAATATTATTGTTATTAATTCCAGTATTATCAACCAGATCAGACTTCAAAGTTTCAATTTCAAATTTGAGTCTAGATATAATATTCTTCAATTTTAAGTTCTCTTCAGTTGCAATATCTAGTTCATTCTTCTTTGCAATATTGATTTCATGATTTGATATTTGTAAGTTTGAGATATTATTACTTAATGAATTAACACTATTTTTTCTTGACATGGCCCCATTGTTCCCTATACAATTATTACTACTATTATTAGCACCACTATTAGTGGGTGTTGGTGTTGAACTCAACGTGTTTGGGGTACTAATTGGCGTGAATGTTCCCGGTGTTGAGTACCCAGTGGTTTGATTACTATTGGTATTGGTGGTGATACTAGTGTGGGTATTATTGGTGGAAGTTGTATGGGTATTATTTGTACTATTGAGATTATTTGCATTTGTTGGTTTTCTACCTGCTTTTGGTCTTGGTGGTAAGACCCACTGTTTTGAAGTAATGATAGTGGCTCCCTTGATCGGATTATTGACGTTTAATCCATGATTTGGTTTGATGGTTTGGTTGTTCGTGACTGGTTTTGGAGCTAATAACGGAGCAATGGGCATTAATTTCTGATGTTGTTTGAATTTGGAGTTGAGGGAGGTCGTTGTGGAGGAGTTGATGTTGGGAGTGGTGTCCGTCATGGTTGACGTGGTAGATGTCGATGATATTACACTCTCTGAATCCATTTGTGAGAGTTTGTCTAGAGTTCTACAAAACGGATGAGACGAAATTTTTATCAGAGCTCGGGGTTTAATTCCATGCATGGATAGATATGTAGTCAAATACACAGTGAGTGTTATACTTTTACGCTTCAGCAGTCAACTGTCATAATCATTAATTCATTACATACACAACAGAGAATGGATCTTTATCAGCACTCTCTATCACTCCAATAGTACAGACACCCCAACATTCACTCCAATTTATCCCAAAGGTAGTTAGATATAAAAAAATCACTATACTTGTCATCTCCATACTTCAAATAATCACTCAAATTCTTCTTCTTATTAAAAATAACAACGGTCTTGCTCTCCATATCAAGTTTCAAACCCAAAGCTCTATAGATCATCAATTTAAACATCACTGAACCTTGATCTTGGAAATCTTCATTGATATCCTCATCCTGTAACTCATCACCAGCACCTAGCTGATCATGGCTGATCTCCGTCTCTAATTTAGTGAATTCCTCAATGAGTTGACTTAATTGGGAATTCTTATATTGTTTAGCATTAGATAAATTCTTTAGATTTTTAGAATATTCCAATTCCAGACGATCATTATTTCTTAGCTTTGTTCTAATTTCCAGTCTTGTAGGATTATCCAATATCTGTCTATTTTCAAATTGTTCAAGTTGTAACGTTTCAAGTAATTGATTTAATTCAATGGTGGATTCTTGAATCTTTTCATCTCTGATTTGTTTTAGTTTGCGTAACGATTCCTTAATGGCCTTGACTGTCTCTGCTTCGTCCTCTAGCGTGAAGGAGCTCTTGGTGCTCTCCAATAACGGTATGAACTTGACTTGCTCCATTTTTGCCTCTGAATTTAAATTTTAACAAAGGTAAACAAAAATAAACAAAATTCAAAACAAAAAACAAAAAACAAAAATAAAGAAAACTCTCCCGATTTGGAAATCTTCCCAAATATGCTAAACACCCACACACCGGAACAAAAAATATAATTGAAAATATCAGTTATAACACCAGCTTTCACCATCAATCTTTAAGCACCAAAAACTTCTCAAAATGGACAAACACAACTCAAAACTACCGATTTGGGTCCTTACTCCAGGTGAAGAAAAAGAGGCCAGAAAAAGATGGAAAGAATTTGCTTATAAAGAGTGTGATGAACATGTTAAAATATTCGCAGAATGTTCAAAAAAAGCTGGTGTTAAAGTATTATGGCAATGTATTCAACAAAGAGATGAAATGAACGCTTGTATTTTAAAATTACAAAAACCTGAAGAATTAGACAAACAAAGAAGGATTATGATTAATGAAAAAATTGAGAAATTAAAACAAGAAGAAAGTAAATAGATAGAGGTCTATCATTGAGGTATAGTTACACTTGTAAATAGTTGTTAATAAAGATATATGTATTAAATGAAAGTTCGTGATGCACGTAAATAATCATCACATTATGATATGATATTCATTCATATTCATATTGGAAGTTAACTCTGTTATTTGGTTCTCGTAAAATTTTAGGTTCAATGACTTCTTCCTCTTGGATGCTTGAAGTTGAACTGACTGAGCTAGTTCTTCTCTTTTTTTGGACGTAATGATCTTTAGTTGAAACTTGAGCGGTTGATCTTCCTGTATTGGTACCTGTATGCATTTGACCAAAAGTCATGTTTGAACCGTTAATGTATTTTAAATATTTATCAAAGATTCCTGACATTGTGAAGTATTAAAAGTAGTTGTAGTAGTAGTAGTTGTTGTTGTAGTAGTAGTAGTAGTAGTAGTAGTAATAGTAGTATAAACTTTTAATGAAGAGAAGAAGATTTCAAATCATTCAGAGGGGATAATCACTCTTTTTATACTAAAAAATGTGTCATTGAATGCTTCAATATTAGTAATTTATGTCTCCAACAATTAAATTTTGTTTGATTCTAGAGGTTTTGAAAGAGCAGAATAAATTAGTTTATGCCACACTTAAGCACATCAAAAGATAAGAACTCCATTCTATTAATAACAACAGCGACAGATTCTCAACCACACTCTTCTCAACCACTTTGTCTCTTTATTAAGTAAACCACCATCTCTCTTACTAACTTCTTATCGTTTCTCCTAATTTCCTGTTTCAGCCTCCCCTCAGTTGCTTGCTAATCACGTAATCTAATGTAATGAGTGTCCGTACCGATTCTTATCTCCACGCAGAAACACAATAGTAATTATCTAGATTCGAGAATTATGTGCAATGAGCTAACATGTTGTTATAATTATGTTTCATCAATATACACGTGAGTTCATATAATTCCTGGAAAGATCAACAATTCTTGAAATCTAGAACTGAAACCTTATCTAAATTTACATTTCTTTGATTTTATTCTTTTTTTATTACTTTTGAATTTAATACTACAATACTATTGATATCAGATAAAACATTAATATTAGTTATCGCAATTAAAAGGGTTCTAGAGCAGCAACCTTCAAATGGTACATCACCACATGGCACCCAGGTTGTATGAACTCCCTTAACTCCCCTTTCCCATACATAAATCACTAAATTATCATACAAACACAAAAATCCTTCTATTTAATCTAAATCTAACAAATAAAATGATTAAACTACCAAAAACTAACATGAAACCAGAATAAAAGCATAGTTTTTTGAAACTTTTTAATAAAATTTCATATTCTGAACCTTTTTCGATAAAATTTCCACTTATTATAGATCCTAAAATTGGACCAGGAAATGAAGTGAATAAAAACAATCCAATTCTAAATTGTCCTTCAATAGGGCCAAATATTTGACTAACACAAGCTGGAAATAAACTGAATAATGGACCAATTGTAAAACCAAACAATATTGCAAATGCAATAAATAATGATGTTTTTTGATCAATGATCGAAATCATCCATAGAGTTAATATGAATAATCCACTGGACATAATACATGTAACTAAAACGTTAACTCTTCCTAATTTATCTGCTAAAAATGCGGGAATGATACGACCAGGTGTACCCATGATGTTATAGAGAACAATAATCCATTTTACTATACTATTATGTGGATCTTTATGTTGAAATAGAACGTTTGCGTAATAATCAATGTAAAAAATTGCAGGATATGAACCAAACATATTAATTAAATTGGCAACTAGTAGAATTATAAAATTCTGATTCTGAATAACCTTGAGCCAATGTTTTATCATATTATAATAAGTTGATGGTAATTGTTTTATTTTAACAATATTGAATTTTGAATTACTTAATGGACTTTTATTATATTGTAAATACTTTTCAGGTAAATTTGTGGGAATGAAAACAACAGCACCAGCCATTAATGGAATGTAAATAAATGCAATGATTCTAACACCCCAATTATAACCTCTTGAAGCGGTAACGTATTTAAAAATTATTGGCCAAATCATACCACCTAAACCAACACCAGATTGAGCGACACCTAATGCGAATGCCCTGTTTTTTTTAAACCATTCGATTGGTGATAGCATAACTGGAGGAAATAATAAACCTGAACCAATTGGAAATAGAACAGCTTGGAAAAAGTAACATTTCCACATTTCTCCATCACCATTTAGATCGACCTTCATTGAAGATAAACCAAAAAATGCAATTATCAATAAAACAGCACCCATGATCAAGACATTTCTTATCCCAAATGCATGATGTAACGGGATAGCAAAAGGTGTGATAAGATAAATCCCAGAAGCTTGACATGCACCTATAATACTTAATCTCCATGATTTAACGGTTTGGAATAAAGCAGTTTCATAATGGGTTTGGAAAACGGCATAAGCGTTAATCATACCAAATGTAGAGAATGAGATGAAACAACATCCAAAAACGACAGACCATGCTTTCAATCCTGAGTCAGGGACCTCATCGTCCTCGAGGATCTCTTCTTTGGCTTCAAATGTTGATATTGGATCAAGATCTTTTTCAATGTGGGACATATTTATAGTGTTGAGTCATAAATGGTGACAGTCTTGTGGGTCTATTGATAGAATAGATAGCTTATATATGTGACTAGTCAGTTAAGGCCTGATGTTTGTTATAGATATAGGAGAGAATATATATTATAGTATTTTTTCTCTAGAATATATTGAAGTGAACTTGTTTTGAATATCGTTATCGGGATTTGATCTAAATTGTAGATAAAGTGAAGAGGCAGAAATGGTTGCTTGAGAGATGGTACAAGCCATATACAAACTCTGGGCTCTGGGGGCGTGGTCTGCAGTACTAAATTGATCACAGTTTCAGGAATTGGAAAGTTCAAAGTACAACCAAGAACCTAATGAAGAGATTCATTTCGGATTTAAAGGATTTTGAACTCGGGTAGATGACTAATTGCTGACATAATCATATTTTCAAATTTGATTGAATTTTATCACCGTAAATTCGGTTCACTTCCGTTATAATCAGAAATCAACACCAATTTAGTCTAATCGAAGCACTATGGCAATCACCAAAAGAGCTGGTCGCTCTAACAAGACGAATGGTGCCAAGCAGCAACCACCAAAGAAAAATGGGGTTGCCAAAGCAACATTTGAAGCTCACAAAAAGAAAGAAGTTGGTGTTTCTGATTTAACTTTATTGACAACAATTACTGATGACTCAATCAATGACAATCTACAAAAAAGATTCCAAAATCACTCCATCTATACTTATATTGGTCATGTGTTGATCTCTGTCAATCCTTTCAAGGATTTAGGGATTTATACTCAATCTGTTTTAGAATCCTATAAGGGTAAAAATAGACTAGAAATGCCACCCCATGTCTTTGCAATTGCAGAATCAATGTTTTATAATTTGAAAGCATATAATGAAAGTCAATGTGTTATCATCTCCGGTGAATCAGGTGCTGGTAAAACTGAAGCTGCAAAGAGAATTATGCAATATATCTCGTCTGTTTCTGGTTCAGATTCAAGTTCTCAACAAATTCAAAAAATCAAAGATATAGTCTTAGCTACTAATCCATTATTAGAATCCCTTGGCTGTGCTAAAACTTTAAGAAATAACAATAGTTCAAGACATGGTAAATATTTAGAAATTAAATTTAATGCTCAATTTGAACCGGTTAGTGGTAATATAACAAACTATCTTTTAGAAAAGCAGAGAGTTGTTGGACAAATCAAAAATGAACGGAATTTTCATATTTTTTATCAATTAACTAAATCTGCTAATGAAAATTATAGAACTAATTTTGGTATTCAAACTCCTGATCGTTATATTTATACTTCGGGTGCAGGTTGTATTTCAGTTGATGGAATTGATGATGTTTCTGATTTTAAAGATACTATTAATGCAATGAATACAATTGGTATAACACAATCTGAACAAGATAACATTTTCAGAATCCTATCTGCTATTTTATGGATTGGTAATATTAGTTTCATTGAGAATAATGAAGGTAATTCACAAATTAAAGACACTTCAGTCACGGATTTTGTTGCATATTTATTACAAGTTGATTCTAATTCTTTAATAAAATCAATCACTGAAAGAATCATGGAAACAAGTCATGGTATGAAAAGAGGTTCAGTCTATGAAGTTCCACTAAATATTAATCAAGCAACTGCTGTTAGAGATGCTCTAGCTAAAGGGCTATATAACAATTTATTTGATTGGATTGTGGAAAGGGTTAATAAATCGTTAAATACATTGTCAGGTGCTGATAAATCTATTGGTATTCTAGATATTTATGGTTTTGAAATTTTTGAGCATAATTCATTTGAGCAGTTATGTATCAATTATGTGAATGAAAAATTGCAACAAATTTTTATTCAGTTAACCTTGAAATCTGAACAAGACGAATATATTAAAGAACAAATCAAATGGACTCCAATTGATTATTTCAATAATAAAGTTGTTTGTGATTTAATTGAATTAAAAAGACCACCTGGCGTCTTTGCGGCTTTAAATGATGCATGTGCCACTGCTCATGCTGATTCAAATGCAGCTGATCAATCATTTGCTCAAAGATTAAACATGGTTGCAAATTCCAAACATTTTGAATTAAGATCCTCTAAATTTTTAGTTAGACATTACGCAGGTGATGTTACTTATGACATTTCAAACATGACAAATAAGAATAAAGATCAAATGTTGAAAGATTTATTAAATGTATTATCAACTTCATCAAATGAATACATTCATGTTCTATTCCCAGATTCAATCAATCAAGATTCTAAAAAAAGACCACCAACTGCAGGTGATCGTATTATTAAATCAGCAAATGAATTAGTTGAAACTTTATCAAAGGCATCACCATCATATATTCGTACAATCAAACCAAATCAAAATAAATCACCAACTGAATTTGATACAAAACAAGTGTTACATCAAATCAAGTATTTAGGTTTAAAAGAAAATGTTCGAATTAGAAGGGCAGGTTTTGCATATCGTCAAACGTTTGAGAAATTCGTTGAAAGATTTTATCTTTTATCACCACAAACTTCATATGCAGGTGATTATATCTGGCAAGGTTCTACTATTGATGCAATTGAAATAATTTTAAAAGATTCTTCAATTCCAAAATCTGAATATCAATTAGGTACAACTAAAATTTTTATTAAAACTCCAGAAACTTTATTCGGTCTAGAAACTTTAAGAGATAGATATTGGCATAATATGGCAGCTAGAATTCAAAGAGCATTTAGAAGATATGCGCAACGTCGTATTGATTCAGCAATTAAAATCCAACGATTCTGGAGAGAAAGAACTGGTGGTAATAAATATGAACAGTTAAGAGATTATGGTAATAAATTATTGAATGGTCGAAAACAAAGAAGAAGATTATCAATGCTAGGATACAGAGCATTCATGGGTGATTACTTAAACTCAAATGAATTTAGATCAAAGGGTAATTTTATCAAAAATTCAGTTGGTATTACTGATTCAGTTGTTTTTTCAAGTGAAATTGAACAACTTCAAGCTAAATTTGGTAGATCCTCACTAAGAATTCCAAAACATTTATTTCTTACTAGATCATCGTTATATATAATTTCTCATCAAATTATAGATAGAAAAATTTCATATCATATTGATTATCAAATTTTAATTAATAATATTAATTATGTTGGATTAACTAACTTACAAGATAATTGGTGTGCCTTATCACTAAAAAACTCTAATGTTGCTGATCCTCTAATCAATTTAATTTTTAAGACTGAGTTATTGACACATTTGAAGAAATTAAATAATTCTATCAGAATTGAAATTGATTCAACTATAAAATATCAAAAAAAACCAGGGAAATATCATACTGTTAAATCAACTATATCTGATCAAGCTCCAAGATTTTCTGATTTTTACAAATCTGGTACTATTCAAGTTAATCAAGGGTTGCCAGCAAGCTCAAGAAATCCGAAAAAACCAAAGAAAAAGTCAGTTGGTTTAAGTAATTTAGATTATACTCCAAGATTTAGAAATGTTCAAACAAATAACGTTAAAAAACTTCCACAACCACAACCACAGCAACCTCAGCATCATCAACAACAACAGCAACAGCAACAACCTCAACAACCTCAACAACCTCAATCTCAGCAAACTAATTTTGCCGCTGCTGCTGCTTCAAGTGCTTATAGTCCATCCGTGCATAAGAAAAAAGCACCGCCACCAAGACCACAAAAGAAATCAGCTTTACAGCCACAAAGACCGCAACAAGTTACACAAGTCCAACAAGTTCAAAGTCCACAAATTGCACCACCTCCACCACCCCCACCTTCGAATCCAAAGTATAAAGCAATCTATGAATTTGTGGGAACGGGTTCCCCATCAGAACTACCAATCTCTAAAGATGAAATTGTGGAAATTTTACAAAAAGAGTCAAATGGATGGTGGCTAGCTAAAAACTCTCGCGGTAAAGAAGGTTGGATTCCAGGTAATTATGTATCTGAATACAAATCACCATTTGTCAATAAGGTCTTCCAAGGTGTTTCTAATGGTGTTGTCAGTGGTGTCATTACGGGTGGTAATGTGATGATCGCTGGTGCAACTGGTGTTGCTGCTGGTGCAACTGGTATCGCAGGTGCAGCTGTTCAAGGTGCAACTGGTATTGTTGGTGCTACAGCTCAAGGTGCAACTGATGTTGTTGGAGCTACTGCAATCGGGGCAACTTCATTAGGAAGTGGATTAGCTGCCGCACTGTTTGATAAGAAGAATGAAACTAATGAATTGGCAGGAGGGTTAGCAGAGGCATTAAAACTAAGAGCTGGAAGAGTTGGACAAAGTGATGAAGAAGAAGAGGAAGATGATGATGATTGGTGATTAGTGTGTTACTAATACCATTATCTTGTTAAATTGAACATTGAATAAATGAATAAATTGTATATTATGAAATTCGGATAATTCTACAAATGTATTATTGTTATTGGTGAGTGTCTTTATTAGATTAAGTATCTATACCACTGTATCTATAATGTGAGGGTATAGCGTACTATGATTTTATTATGATTCATCTTCTTCAAAAACGCCACTTAAATCAGGACTAATAGCGGTACCATTCCCACTATTTATGGTATTTAATAAATCATTATTACTATTCAATGAGTTTTTCAAAAAAGTGATAATTTTCTCTTTATTTTGTAAAATTTTTTCAATTTCATTAAATTCATCGATTTTTGATTCAATTTTTTTATTTAATTCTTTGTTTTTCTTTAATTCAATTTTTAGTAAATTTTCAAGGTGAGAGATATATGACTCATATTCTTGCGATTCAATGTATTTAAATTTGAATAGATCTTCAATGTGATGAACGATTTCATCTTTATTCAAATCAGAAGTCATTATCAAATTAATCAAATCATTTTTTATGATAGTTGATGAATAATTCCTCGTTTCTAATAATCGTTTCAAATGGGTCTGGTTTTCAATAAGAAGCCTATTTTCGGTTGTTAACTCATTTAATAGCTCTTCATTCTCACTGCTTTTATTGTCACTTAAGAGACTGATATTATTATCAAAATTATTATTATCACTATTGTTATTGCGTATAATTCGATCATTCTTCAACTGTTTTATTTCCATATCTTTTTGTAAAGCTTCCATTTTCAACTTTTCAATCAATTTATCTTTATCTCTTTCATTCATACCAACTAATCCGTCATTTTTTTTAACGTTTAATTTAATATTTTTAGCTCTTGATGCAAACCTTAACGTATTGACGGTCTCCACTAATACCCCGCCACCGTTACTAATTGATGAATGTTCTGATGATATTGTGCATAAGATCCCCACTATGGCATCACCTGATAATGAAGATTGTAATAACCTGGTTAATTTTGAATCACGATATGGGATATGGACGGATTCTCTTGATGAATGTAAATCTCTATTAGATGTTGAAGACAACGATGAAGTAGAGCGACCAAATGATAGTGATGATGATGGTCTTGATCGGTTTGGAGTTGATGGAATACTCGATTGCCTTCTTGGTGTGGTTGATCTTGATAATGGTTTTGAATTCAAAGTTGATAATTTCACAATGACGTTAGTTAATGATAATAACGATTTATTAATATATGACCCTTCTTTTCTTCTATCATTTGAATTGGAAGATCTTTCACTTCCTGCTAAATCACATAATGATAATGTTGCAAATAAATGATCTTGTTGATATATTTTGATTTGAACAATGGCATGAGATCTACTAGATTTTAGATTATATTCCGTTGAGTTAGTCTTCCTAGATTCATTTCCTATATCAATCATTTTTAATAGTTGTTGGGATGATGAAACTATAGAATTAGTGATCCCAATAACATCAATTTGATTGTTATTAATCTCTCTTAGTTTCAAATCAATCTTTACAGGGTTTAATAAATCATTGATCTTTTCATTATAGATCTCCAAATATGAGATTTTGATCACCATAGCATCATTCTTCATCTCAAACAATTGCTGAATAGATAATGGGATTAAACCTAATTCATCATTTGATCCAAACATTGAATGAGTCTTACCAGATCCAGTCATCCCATATGCGAAAACAGTGGCATTAAACCCCTGGATCAGTTTATTCACCATTGGGCTCAATAAAGAGTGATATATTTCTGCATTATTGACATTGGGGCCAAAAACGTTATCGAATGTGAATTCTCCAATTTCTGGTACATTAATTGAATTGTTGTTATGAATCAGTGAACTGTTGTTGTCTGGTTTTATTCTTATTGAGACTGAGATTGAGCCTGAGTAAGTTTGGTTGTGAGTGGGAGTCTTAGGTCTTGAAGTGGAAGATCTAAGTGGAGTGAACATTATTTTTCACCGTATTCAATTATGTCCTACAGGATTGTTTACATTTCTTTGTTTGTTTGTTTATTTTTTCACTTTTCACAAATTTTTTCTGGATTGAAAATTCCAAACAAAACGAAAATTCCCTTCAGTAAAGTATTTGAGTACGAGTAAATGACTTTGCAGCTGATTCCCAATTCGCCACAGATCTCATTCAGCTGTTTCAAGTCTGAGTTGCGTGGTAAAAACAAGCAAATGTTCTCGCTTATTTTCATAAATGAAATCAACAAATCTTTCAAATTTAATGGAATTAATTCGTTCAAATCAAACGATTCTGAGTGTTTATAACTGGGTCCTCCCCAAGGTGGTGATGCAAAGACCACATCGATGTCTTTCAGTGTAGAAGTATCAGTGGTAACCCAATCCTGATTCAAGAATTCCACATCGTAATATCCATAAACTTCACAGTTATTCTTAGCACAGTAAATATGATCTTCATTATAATCTAATCCAATAACTTTATCAAATCTTTTAGCAAATTGGATGGTGTTTCCTCCACCGCCGCAAAAAACGTCTATTATATTGACTGTAGCATCTGTATCAAAGTAAGATCTCAATAATTTTGCTATGAATATTGATAGATCTTCAGGTGTTACACTGAACCATAATTCTTGATTCATTAAGATTCCATTATCAAATTTGGAAAAAAGAGAATATCGTTGCTTCCAATACTTTTTGTTCTTCTTATTTAGAGTCTTGTGTGTGAGATTGAACTTGCTATGGCTCTTCATGATGATGATTACGTGTGCTTCATAGGAAGTTTATGAGCTTGAAGGAAAATGATGTATAATTAAATTCTACTCATGATTTGAAGCGAAGGGCCGTGTGTTTTCACTAAACTAACTATACAATAAGCTGTATTTATACTTTTCAGAACAGTTGTAAATCAGATAGATTAGCCAATTAGGTTCCAATGCGTTAATTAATTTGGATATTGTATACATAAATCTTACTAATTAATTTATATGAACTAGTCTTTCATCAGAGTTTGTATATGAAAAGTGAGTTTTTTGAAGGAGATGGCCCGATATATAGTAGCTACCTCCTTCCATAAGGGCCAGCTTGATTATTCGATAATGTTATGATAACAAAAATCAAATATAATATATTGATCATTAGTACCATTAGTACCAGTAGAATAAATATATTATATGTAGATCTGATCGAATATCGATCATGAGCTGAACCTCTAATACACATGACAGAATTTTTCGCAGGTAGACGACGTTCACGTTAATATAGTTATAGTACGTCTAGTCACTACTAGCTAGTACTTGTACCACTACTAATTATCAAGGTAGCCCATGCGCTCATACTACTAGTACCTGATGATCTACCACTACTGTATACGTGATCGACAGCTAGGCGCTAGTACGTCAGCTACAGTCTACTAGTATATACTGATTATACTATTACTGGCTCATTATAATATTAATACGTGGGAAAATATCATCATTTATTTTTCTATTAATTTTTTAAAAATCAATTTTATTCTGAATGTGATTAGTTGAAGAATTTAGAAACCGCCGGATAGATCAATTATGATGTCCGACGGCAATAGATAAGGTACTCGGTTCAAGCCGAGTAAATCCGGGAGAAATAGATTAAGACTGATTCACATATAAACTCATGGTATCAATATGGTGTTTTAAGCTAGAAGCCGACGTGAGTATAAGCTGTGTTAGAATAGTTGACCATTAATCAGTAGGTATTATAAGCTCTGTACCTATAGATGTGCATTCTCATTTTAAACGAAATAAATGAGTTTTATTATACGATAACCACTAACATCCATTAATCACAACAATAATTGTTGGGCTATAAATAATATTATAATGCAAGACACCTCGTTTAGGCGTCCTTCAAATCTGATATTTATCTTTGTCTTGTTTAGATTTTGGGGTCTATCTGTTTACAAAATGGGTGTAAAAAGGTGTTTTTACGTGTATCTTTGCTCAAAATTATTATTTAAACACGAGAATAAGACACGAAATGGCGTCAGTCACGTGTGAAGGGTGTCGTTTAGATAATGCGTCTCGTTTAATATCCACAAAGTGATTAAAACTTTCACATTTTCAG
The DNA here is from genome assembly GCA_003707195.2 of Phaffomyces antillensis. Lineage (NCBI taxonomy): Eukaryota > Fungi > Ascomycota > Saccharomycetes > Phaffomycetales > Phaffomycetaceae > Phaffomyces > Phaffomyces antillensis. The sequence goes on from PPNI02000018.1 coordinate 72,675, forward strand.
GTGATTTCTCTGATTTCAATTTTTCAGTTTTGCAAGAAAAAAATGTTTTGTTTTTTGTTTTGAAAATCATTCGACTTTTACAACATGCAAAAAAAAATTATAAAAAGAATCAAATTTCCGCATTAAATTGTGAATTCATCTCTGATTTCTCTACTCAATCACTAAAATAGCTCATTCACTAAGAAATGTCTCCTTCCACTCTCGCACTCTCAAATTTCAGATATCAATCAACAAAATCAACTTCATTCCAGCCATTATTAATGCTTAGTTACTTATCTTTAGGATTGACATTGCCATTTGTGTTACCTTTCCTATCTCATAATCAAGCCAAACAAAGACATAACAGAACAATCGGTGTCATTTCACTCAGCTCATTCGCAAGATTGTGATTGTGAGTATTTATACGGTGATAATATGGTAATATTTTGGCTGGTCTAGTATGTTATCTGTGGTTTCTAGTATCACCGGAATTTGATTAATTGATACTTATCTTTACGATTTTCACTCTTTTTTGTTTACTGTTACATTTTACGGTTATATTAGTTGGTGCTTGGTCTGGAATCTGGAATCTGGTTTGTTTGGTTTTGATATATTTTAATACTTGATATTTGATTTACTTGATATTGTAGATTTTGATTTGTGGCTTTTTCAATTTTCCTTATCTATAAAATTTACGCAATTTTTTTTCTGCCCACCATAGGAAATATCAGGGTGGAGGAACCATGAAATTGCAATAACAAATGATAAGTCATTGGTGGAGTAGAAATGGCTTATTTCTTTCTGTCTCCACTGGATATTTACACTCATACAATAAACAAATACAATTTATAAGACCCTTTGATCCCAGATTACACTGTAGCACGCTTATATATTGTTTTCATCTAATATTAACTTCAATCAATTCATTTAACTGATTATAAGAATCCATCATCAAATTATGACCACCGTATTTTATAACCTTATAATCCACATCATCTCCTAACACTGCCTTGTATGAATATCCACCATTTTTAGTGACTTGATCCTCTTCACCATCAATGATCAAAATTTTGTTGAATTCATCATTTGATTTTAAATGATTTAAAGATTGGATTAACTCATCTAATCTGATTGGATCCCAATTAATCAAATGATTCAAGAAATTGTTGGAATTTGTTTGTAAATTGAATTTAAACTGCTTAAATTTTAAGAAATTGGGAATCTCATTAAAATTTGTTTTAGAGAATAATCGTCTCAATGATTTACTTTTGATATTATTTAAACGATCAAATTTCCTAAATATTTCGAAAATTATAGGAATTTTATAGAAAGTTTTCAGCACAACACTGGTTTTGAAGTCTCTCAAACTAGGAAATTTAGGAGAAGTAACCAAAACAATTTTTTTGATTTGATTCGAGTTCAAATGTTTGATTAAGTTAAGCACAACTTGAGTTCCGTATGAATGACCAACAAATATAAAATTCCTTCCCAGCACACGCTTCTTTTCAAGATACTGTAACACGAATCTCGTAAAGTTATGTAATGTTAATAAGTAGGCTTCATCTTCTAATTTTGAATTCCCTGACCCAGGTAAATCGAATGAAATTATATCGTACTTTCTATGAAAATGGACAAACTGTTCATCAAACTGATGTAAATTACCACCTAATCCATGGATAAACACTAATATTGGCTCCCGCGAGTTTAAATCAAACACACTTGCTTCATTTTTAGGGATCATTAAATTATAAATCGTACCGAATTCAGAAAATGTGTCATATGAAGAATGACGTTGGATATTATGATCAAAAAATGTGTACTCGTCATCTATCAATTTGGATTCTAATAACGTTTTGCCGTTTCTGTTGATTCCAAATACTTTATTCAATATCACATTTGAAATTAATTTGATGTTGAAAATAAGGGAGGAAATGTAACCCGTTGGAAAAGAGATTTGTTCAAACTCACTCAGGGATTCATACTCTTGAAGAGTTAAGAGATTGGGGTCTAACAGTCTTTCTTCCATTGTGGAGTTATATTGTTATTATCAACTAAGCCTATTAGTTGAAAAGATTTTTTTTCCTTTACTGTTTTTCCAAAAATGTGTCAAATCTGAAATTACGTAATCGAAATGCTTAATGCTTAACTATATGATAAAGTACACAAAACACAAACTGAATTTCTGTTAAAATTATTCTGTCTTGAAAATCCAGTAATTTTACTGAACAGAATGGGCCAGTCCAAAAACTATAAAAGGATCAGGATTCTCCCCCTTTTGTTCCTTTTTTTGTTTCATTTCCCTCATTCTCATATAGTAGATATATATTGACTTAATTAATCAAAACGAGTTAGAAAGTTACAATGAAAGTTACAGATAATAATTCATTTAAAAAAGATTTTGAAATTTTTGCCCTGAATCTCCATACTACTGCTCCAATCCCCAACTTCAAGAAGACACCCAAAACTATTAAAAATCCCAACAAACCACAAAATAAGCTAAATCTAATCCTTGGTGACTTATTTCTTAAGAAAGGTCGTTTTATTCATACAAACAGTTCAAGTGATAAGTGTGTTAATGTCGATATCTTACAAGGGAGATTATTTGAGATGATTACGTTTGATGGAATGAGTTATGCGGAAGCTAAAGTTGTTTTCAAGGCTGTTGTATTGCTACAAAATTTGAAAAATGGAAAATTGGAAGATGACAAAGATAAAGATGTTAAAAAAGTTGATGATGCTAAAAATGTCAAGAAAGATGTATTTAAGAAAGTTGAAGAGAAAAAAGTTGAAGAGATCAAAAAAATTGAATCAAAACCACATTCACCTACAACTCCAAAAAAAGTATATTTATACGAGGAACGTTATAAGATTCCAGAATCATTAAAGACCTATAAATCACCATTCAAATCACTTCTCAGAAATGAACATCCTGAATTCAGGTTTCCTGCATTTCAAAGAACTTTAGGCCCAGATTACGTTCCACCACCAAGACCATCATATTCAGAGATGAAAATCAAGGAACAAACAAGAAGAAGATGCCTTGAAGCTCAATCTGGACCATGCACTACACAACAGGCCATCTTTTATGATAATATGTTTCCTGAAATAGCTGAACAAAAGAAAAAAGAGGAGAGAGTGAAAAGGGAACGTAGAGAGCGGGAATTAAAAGAAGCAGAAAGAAAGAGAAGGGAAGAAATAGAGGAGATCAAAAGAAAAGAGGAAGAAAAGAAGGAGTTGGAAAGAAAGGAAAATTATGTTCTTGATTCAACGAAATTGAAGTTAAATGATGTTAAGAGAAGTAATCATATTAAAGAAATTTGGTATAACTCAATTGATTATTCAGATGAGTTTATCAAAGAGAATTTCAGAAATTTGAAGAATCAGAAGAAAAACACTTAGAATTGATCAGTAATATATGTGTGAGAGGTAGACATATATATCCTTTTTATCCCCCATTTTTAATACCTTTTTTTAATACTTTTTTTTTATTTTTATATAAATTTTTTAGTTTATTGTCAATATTTTCTACCTTCGTTGTAAATTACGAAATGTTTATTATCATTAACTCTATACAACAAAATGATATGATAATAGTTGAATGACTTTTATCTTTCTATGCATAATTGAGAGTAACAAAAACAATAAAAAAACCACATCACGATTTTAAATCAAACAAATACATGAAATTTAGACATCAACAATAACAAAAGAAAAGGAAAGATAAAATGTAATTAATTATGAACTGAATATATATAATTTGAAATTATTCTTGACCAAAACCAACAGTTTCTTCAACTGCTAAATTTAATTTTTGTTTTAATGATTCATAATCATTATATGGAGGTAAATCAACTCTATTAAAACAAGTATGGGATTTTGGCAATTGATTTGGTTCACCTGCTTTTTCAATTGTAAATCTTCTTGGTCCATCTGAACCTTGTAGATCTTTGAACCCGTTTACTGGAATTCTTGAAGTACCTGTCGTAAATTGTAATAATCTCGCTCTTTGTTCATTATCCCATTCAGAAACACATTTCCAGAACCATTGAATAGCTTCATCACTTTCTTGGAAACCTCTATAATCAGTATGTTTTTTCCAATCTTCAACATCAATTTCTGCAATACCACCGATTAATAGTTCTAGTTCTCTTTCATCAAATACATTAACTAGATCTTCTGGAATTAATTCATTGAAACCATCCATAAATGCTTTAAACTGTTCTTCAACACATTTTTGAATCTTCCATTCTGTAATCAATTCAACATATTCCTTTTTATTTTCATTTGTAACTTCAATATCAACCCCACCTGGCTTTAAATCAACTGTAACTAGTTCACCAAATCTCTCTTCTTCTGCACTAAAAGTTAAATCTAAAATACCATCGATATCATTATCAATAGTCCATTGTAATGATCTATAGAACTCTGCATCAACACCTTCCATATCTTGTAAAATGACTTTTTTATGTAACATCATTTTGTATAAAGCACCAACAAAAAATGCATCTAAAAATCTTCTATGGAATACTCCTAAACCAACAACTCTACCGATAAATTTGAAATAATTCAAATGTTCTGGATTAATACCTGAGTTTGGATTAATTTGTAGCGTATAATTATCATGAGCAGAATATTCAAATAAACAATAAAATGGGTTAAACATTTCATGTGATAATAAGAAGAAAAATTCTCTTGAAACACCACCATAATCTAAACCTTCTTCACCATCAAATTTAATCATTAATCTTTTCTTCAAATCTTCTGGAGTTTGTCTCATTATTTCTTGATAAGAATCTTCAAATATATGATCTCTTCTTACTTTAATATGACATTGACCTGGTAAAATTCTTAAAGCAGGTTGTGATCTGAAATAAATCACTTTTCTTCTAAAATCTCTCTTATATTGTGGAACATTTTGATCTAACGATGATGGTAATCTTGGGTCATCCCATGTTGTTGTTTTAGTATTATGATCAACAAAATAAACTCTTGCTGTATTAGTTAATCTCATTTCCCATCCACTTGGTAACGGACCTAATTGGGAAACAGGTTGTTGTTGAACGGTAGTATTTGGCCCATAAGTTCTAATGTATTGTTGTCTTCTTGGATCAACCCAAGTTGTAGTTCTTGTATTATGATCAACAAAATATGGTCGACCTTCTGGAGTTAATCTTTGTTCCCAACCTGGTGGTAATTCACCTAAACCAGCAGTTGTGGTTCCTGTTGCTGCCATTGAAACTGCACTAGTACCACTAGGTGTTGGTCCACTACCACTTGAATTAACTGTAATATTATTCGTACTGGAATTAGTAGATGAATTAAATGGTGTTGGTCTTTCATCAGGTAATGTACGGCCACGGTGTTGTCTTCTTTCAGCATCAGTGACATTTTGTCTTTGTTGACCACGTTCAGATTCTGATTGATCAAGAGTTGGTCTTTTCCAAGTTGTTGTTCTTGAATTATGATCAACATAATAAGTACGACCAAAATTATCTGTTCTTCTTTCCCAACCTGGTGGTAATCTTCCATATTGATCTTCAAATGAAGAATACTGTCTATTGCCATTAGCTGTATTATTGGTAGCATTTGTAGTACCAACAACAGCACCATTTGAGAATGAACCATTTCTAGTTGATGAGCTTGCTTCTATTGAAGATGGAGGATTAGAAGGTCTTGAACTTGATAAGTTTGTATTATGAGAAACAACAATGATTAGCCTACCACTAACCACGACGTTATCATTCGATTTTTTCAATTCTCTGGTAATAGTTTCTTCAAAGTTTGCTGAGTTTAAATCAATAACATCACCGATTCTAATATTAACAACACCTAAAAATCCTTGATCTTTCTTCTTGAACTTCTTTTGATCGAATACTTGAATAACAAGGATAGAATTTTCATTTGCTTGAAACGTAAAGGTTTCATTCCAATAAGGATTTAAAGTTTTTTTAGCAGCAGAAGTTGATTTAGTTTGGGATCCATCAACTGTTAACACTGCAAATGGATCTGGACTACGGAAGACATCTCTTTTATAAAGAGACTCTGCAGCAACAACCTTCACTGTGATTTGGGAGTCACTGTCAAAAAAATGTTAGTATAAACAGTTGAAACAAACAAATAGATACTGTTTTGATTTTTGATTTTGATTTCAATTTGAAGACTCATACAAAATTCAAACTTCAAGTGTCGAAATACTTACCCAGCCATGATTTGATATTGAATATGATATTCTAACTCTGTAATGAGAAATAATCTGAAGAATAACCAACTTTTGATATCACCTAGCAACTAAAAGTAGAAATTATGACAAATAAACAATCAACCGTAGCGTTCAAATTCTTCCAAAAATAGGAGTACAATTGGTCTTTTTCAGCGCAAAAACTGAACTGAGTATGATTGAGTAATGCTGAACTTCGCAATAAGTCTTGATTGAGAGTATAAACTTCTGAAGAAGGGACTAATAAGGAGGTTTCTTCGTCTTGTTTGTGTATAAAAGGGTCAGTCACCAGTTTTGTTTCCAAAATATTTTTTCCTTCAAGAGTCCAGACTCAAAAATGGTACGGCCACTGCGCGAATAAACTACCCGCTTTAAAAGAATACATGAAGCTACTTTCAATAAATGTGTATTATATCAACATTGATGTCACTTCTTTAACGTTCCACGCTTCTCCTGCTCAGCCTCTATCGTTTCAAACAATGCTTTGAAATTACCTTTGCCAAATCCGGAATGACTGTGTCTTTGAATCACTTCCAAAAAGAATGTAGGTCTGTCACTTAAAGGTTTAGTAAAGATCTGTAATAGATACCCATTTTCGTCAAAATCAATCAAGATCCCAAGTTTTTCTAGTTCAGCAAGATCTTCTTTTATTTTAACACCTGTCTGTAATAATCTAGGTAATAGTTTTTCATAGTATAGTTTTGGAACTTTGATGAATTGAGCACCTCTTTTCTTCATATTACCAACTGTTTGAACTATATCATCTGTTAAGATAGCAATATGTTGAATACCAGGCCCATTATAATAATCTAAAAACTCTTCAATTTGTGATCTACAAATACCAGCAGCAGGTTCATTGATTGGCATTTTGATTTCTTCATTTTCAGAAGCCATAACAATAGACTTTAAAGCACTAAATTCTGTTGAAATATCCTTTTCATCAACGGACCAATATTGATGGAAACCAAATACTTTAGTATAAACATCACAGGCTTCTTGTAATGCACCCCATTCCTCATTTTGAACACAGTGATCAATTTTAACTAGAGAGATTGGAGCAACTTTATTTAAGAATTCATTCGTAGGATAATCGTCTCTAACATAACCGGGTAAATAAAATCCTCTATAATCCGTTTTATCAACCAAAGTATGATAAACATCATCAAAAAGTTCAATAGTTGCTGTTCTAACTTCACCTTCACCATCTTTGTGCCAGCTTGGGTTTACAACAGGTTTAGCACCATTTTTAACAGCATGATTGAAAACGTACTCAACATCTTCAACTTCAAATGAAATATCTTTAACACCATCACCATGTTTTTTGATAAATTCAAACATTTTATCTAAGTATCTTTGTTCTTTCATATTTGAACCCTTTGTAACGATTGGCGAAACAAATTCAAAAATAATGTTACCATTCTTCACAACATGAGATGCTATCAACTCTGATCCGGTTTCTAAACCTTTATAAGCAAACCATTCAAAACCAAAACAGTTAACGAAATAACTGGCACTTTGTTTTGCGTTAGAGCAATACCATGTAACATGATCATAGCCTTTGACAGTTTCTGGCATGAACGGTGCAGAAGACACTGGAAATTTACTGGTGTTATGAGGAGTTAGAAGAATAGTTGAAGCAGCTGAATTTAAATTCGAGATTGAATTGTTTCTTAGAACATCATTAATGGATGATTTCCTTTTTAAATCATCAATATCGAGGAAATTGGATTCATTTTCCTCAAATATAGTTCCAATGACTTGATTTGTTTTTTCTTTGTCTTTTTTAAGATCTTCTAAATAATTAAGATAATCTTCAAAATGGGCTATTCTGTTGCTTTCTGTAACGGAAGGAGCTGAATGAGCCGAGTGAACTGAGGAGGATCTGCTAATGGCTGAAGACATTTCTAGTTTTTAGTTTTAATTTGAAGTAAATAAGCAAGTTTTAGAGCAATTGATAATATCAAATCAAAGATAGAGTCTAAATTGTGTTAAAATCAGATGTTTTGAAAATTGATCATGTTTATATAGTTTTTTTCTGTTTCTTTTGTGTTAGATTCTGCAATAATATTACTGATCATGAAAACACAATATAACTCCACCTATATCGAGTTATATTTACTGAAGTCTCTTATGTGAGTGTATCTAATTGAATAAGTTTGTGTCAAACACGATAAAGATGGGAGATTGTCGCATGATGTCTCTCCTTAAAGCACAAAAACACCATCCATTAGATGAATTTAAGCGTATTTCGCTAAAAAAAATAGCTGAAGGACTTAAGTCATGAGGATGACCGAAATAATTGAAGTTATCACATATTATCAAAGTTTACACCAAATCATCTTGTTTGTAAATTCGCGAAAATACAAACAAAAAAAATCAGTTATTTAGATAAACAGAACTCTGAGAATTTTTAGTACGAGATGCAATAGCTCAAAGGAACTCATTAATATGTGTATATGATCCAAGTACACGAACAAATTGAAGCAGAAAGATATTTGTTTTAGTTCAGTTGACTCTTTTTTAAAGTGTACTTTGTCTCTTCATATCCTGAAAGTGACAAATGTGTCACAGTGAAAACAGGAGGTAAATCCGTTAGGGATATATGAAACCATTCATCCAAAGAAATCTAAAAAGACTTGAAATGAACATAAACATCGAATATTTTCAAGTTTCAACAGAAGTAGTCAAAGACTAAAAAGAAATCATAAGAGAAAATGAGACTCGAACATTTTGAACAACCGCTCCAGCACTACCAGTAGCACTATCAAAAAGCCAGTCAGTCTTAAAATAACAGCCCTAGAGCTGGTAAGATGCAAATTAGTCCCTCTAAAAATCAAAAATCTATCTTCAAACGATGTTTCAGATAATTATCCAGCTCTTATCCGCGAAAATTTCCTTATTGGTCAATTATAAGGTAAATCACATGACGAAGTTGGATAAAAATAAGCCACACTCCTACATCAAAGAGGCGCCAGTGGTTTAGCGGTAAAATTCAAAGTTGCCATCTTTGAGCCCCCGGTTCGACTCCGGGCTGGCGCAAACCTTCTTTTTTTGCTTTTTTAGCTTATTTTGTGATGTAATTTCTGTAGTCAAGTTTTGTGTTGGTTTTACGTTGAATGAGTAATTTTGTAGTTTTTAGGTGAAGTTAAGAAATTATTCTAGTTATTTGAAAGATTCAGAAAATAAGTATTGAATAACTGAATCAAAAGTTCATTGAAAGTCAAACCGAATTTATGTACAGTGATCAAATAAATTCTGACAATAAAATCTGAAAAAAGAGAAGGATATACAAACTTCAAAGGTAAGGCCCTTAACCAAACATCTCAGAATTCCACCTTCAAATTCGAATTTCAGCATCACAACTTCTAAAAATTCACGCGATTTCGATTTTTCACAGGAACATTTTTTGTTTTGTTTTGAGATCGTTGCCGTGGAAGTGTAAAAAATTATGTATCGCGTATCTAACATAAACAATACTTGCAATTTTTTTCTGTTGTTAATTGTTCAACTTTCTACACCCTCTAACAGACCTTATTCATTCATTGTACATTACCACGACTGCCAATTCCAGCACCATAACCTTACATCGACAATTTCTCATTTAGATCACCCATTTTAACCTTCTCAAAAGATTGAATCATCAACTATATTTATAAAACTCAATTTCAACTATCAATGACTGATCTGATAGACTACCAGGTTGATTCAAAAGAGATCTCTGTTTTCAACCTACCAAGAGTCAGTCTCTATGACACTGAACTACTAAAACTAAAGAAGAAACAATCTAACCACTATGATCTGGTTTCATTGATCACACTATTGACTTCGTCAAATGAGATTGATTATGAATTAATCGGAGGTTTCTTTTTAACCTTTAGATCTTTCATATCACCACAAACTTTAATGAAGATACTGCTACTCAGATTGAAATGGTGTATTGAACAAGCAAGTGATTATTCTCATGAAAAGTTACAAACAATTGGTAAATTAACTCTCGTTAGAACTTTTGTCACCATAAGGCATTGGGTTTTGAATTATTTTGCTGAAGACTTTCTAACATCATTGGCATTACGAACAATTTTTACTAATTCGATTAATCAAATAACTCATAATGACTTATTCGTTCAAAGAATAGTTTCAAATCTGAAGAAAATTTGGACAGAATGTTGTAATAAATCATGGGATGAAAATGTCTCTTCTAATGATTATTATCCATTCACTATTAAGGTTGGACCACAAGATGATAGAAATAAAAGACTATCAACATTTGCATTAAATCAACAAACTAATCCAATCGTACGGAATTCAGCTATTTTATCAACTTTTGATCCAAATAATAAATTACCACTAAATAGAAACGATGACCACAATGATTTTATGAAAAAAGTACCAAGACTTCCATTAAATCCAAAGAACTCTAATATAAGATTGAGTAAATTAAAGAAATCCAAACTTATAGATCCTCCATTATATACTTCATTAACTTCAAAATTTGATACAACCCCAAGAAATATAATAAGAGGTTCAACTGATTTCCCAAGAACTTCAACATTATCAACGGTATTACCACCAACCCCAGTCAGAAAAATGGATATCAACGTTATTTTACCACCAGTTACAAAACCGAAAGAAATTCCCCATCGTGGTTTAAAGCCTTTGATTGAACGTTGGCTAAAAACTTTCAACAGTCATAATGAATCTAAGAATGAAAACCATAATAAAAATAATCAAAACTTTTTAAAAACTGTTGTTTCTGTTCCAAAGGTAAACTCAGAGGAATTGAATAATTTAGTCTCTGATAAATTTGATATTCTAAGTGCTAGAACAATTGATGAACTAGAGTATTTGATCAGATTCCATAATGAAATAATCAGTAAATATGGCAAAAGATTAGGATTGAATAATGCAAATGAATCATTCAATTTCATTCCAAATGAATCTTCAAATCCATCAAGTAAACCATCAAGTCCAGTTAAAGCTGTTTCAAACATAGACAACATGAATATTTGTGAAACTATATCAAACATTTCCAAAAGTGTGATATCATTACAAAGGATCAGCGATGATGACAATGATCATAAATCATACCTGTCTTACAATTCCGTTAATTTTGGAAGTTCTAAACAAATCATTAATGAAGAAGAAGGCGGACTGAAGAAGAAGAAAGGAATTCAAAATTTGAGAGAGTTTAATTTCGAGGCTAATAGTAATGATTATGATTCAAATCAGAGAGAATCTCATGAAATAAAACATGTTGAGTTGTTTGAATTGGAAAGAGTACCAAGTTCAATCATATCTGAAAGCACACCAGATTTCCAGTTCAATGAAAATTTAGAGAACCAAGATCCTCCAAAAGTAAATGATGCTGATTTGAAGGAATTAAGAGAAAATACTAATATCATATCACCAATTGAGGATGAAGAAATTCTCGAATCAAATGGTGTTACTGATGAAGTCAAAAGAAAAAAAGAAAGTTTTAACGTTTCAGAAGGTCATGATTCATCAACAGTTAGACCTATTGATAAACCACAACCTTTGAGTTTTTTACAACATGAGGAAGACTTGAACAGTACAGCCGATTTAGAAGATGATATTCCCCCAAGATCACCTGATAGATTACTCCAAAATAAAGGTCTTCCATTGACTGAAGTCTCTAACATTAATGAACAAACTTCATCAACTCCAGCTATTACTCCGACTACACCTAGCAATACTTTATCAAAGGACGATAAAGTTGCTAATGCGTTACAAGATAAGGATTATGTGTTTGTAGGTAAAGATACAAAGGTTTTATGTGAAGCTGAAGATGAAAATACTGAAGATAAAATTGATAATGTTAACGAGAAAATTGAAAATATTAAACTGGTGAATGGAACTCTCAATGATAGACAACCTGAAAAAGATTTAAAAGATTTGACAAGCCAATCAATTTTAGAATCTGAGTACGAAGACGTAAAATCATTTGTATCATCCTATGAAGATCCATATGTTGAAGAATTGGAACAAACTGGTGATACATTAGAGAACAATCATAGTGACACTTCAGATGGTCCTGTCACACCACCACAAAATCATGAAAATCATGGGTTGATTTCATCAACTCCAAACATTTCACCAATCAAGTCACTTAATGAGCTCCATTTATATGATAACGACAATAAAAAAGAAAACGCTCCTACTCAATCATTGATTTTTAATAGTCAAATGGACTTGAATAGAGATACTTCATTCACTAGAGTCTCTAATATTTCCATCATTTCAAGAAGTTCTAATTATAAAGAGGTCAGGATTGATAGTAGTAGGGTTTCGTATTTATCAAAAAAGTCTCATAAACTTATAGTTTCAAGAGATTCAGCAAATTCAATATTTAGTGACTTACCAGAAGATAGGGTTCTTAACCTCTCAATAACTCAAGAAAATGAAACTCCTGATAATTCTATAATGAAGATCAAAGAACAACTCAATCCACGTGGTTCTGCCTGTGAAGATAAAGAATCTAGATCAATCAGTTTAGTTGACTCAATGGTTCCAGAAAATTATATGGTTCCATACCCTGGTGTTAATAGTCAAGTTCTTGCTGAACTGGCAGGTATCACAGATGATTCAGCTCAAGAAGATCCAATTGCTGCAGCGTTAATGAAATTAGAAGGTAATTATCAGAAAAGAGGTAATGTTTATAATTCAGAATCTATTGATTCACAAGAATTATTGAAAAAAGTTGACTCTTTGAGAAACAGAACCCCAACTAAACCTTATTCTAAATTCATTGATCAAAGAAGAAAGACTAAATTATTTTCATTAACACCAGTTAAACAGAAGGATATTTCTCAAGAGTTATCAAGTTCTAGAATTTTAATGGAATTACTTTTAACAAGAAGACTTGATAATGAAACATTATCAATTATGAATTCAGATCAACATGTTTCATTCATTTTAAACTTTGATTCAAAATCATTAGCTGAACAGTTTACATTAATTGAAAAAGATTGTTTGCTAGAAATAGATTGGAAAGAATTAGTGGATTTTAAATGGGAGTCTAAGAACTTAACACCTATTAACAGTTGGCTAGAGTTATTGATTCAGAATAATGATATCCAAGGAATTGATTTATGTATTTCGAGATTTAACTTGACGGTTAATTGGATCATTTCTGAAATCTTATTAACTAAGAACATTAAGTTGAGAACATTAACAATTCAAAGATTGATTCATATTGCACAAAATTGTAAAACTTTACAAAATTATTCAACTTTAATGCAAATTTTATTAGCTTTAGGTTCTGATAAAATTATGAAATTGAAAGATACTTGGAGAGTTGTTGAACCTGGTGATATTCTAATCTATAAAAATTTAGAATCAATTGCATCACCATTAAAGAATTTCCTTAATTTAAGAACAGAAATCAACAGCTTAAGTCCATCAAAAGGTTGTGTTCCATTTTTAGGTTTATACTTATCTGATTTAATTTTTAATAAAGAAAAGAAGAGTATCATTGATGGTGAAATTAATTATGGTAAATTTATGCATGACTCAAAAATTGTTAGATCTTTAATCCAATGCATTCAATGGTCATTGTTATATCAGATCGAACCAAATGATGAAATATTGAGTAAATGTTTATACATCAAATCACTAACAGAAGAAGAAATGAATGATTGTTTAGAATTAATCTCATAGAGAGAAGGTCTTTGTGATATTATTTTACGTTTTGATATATTAATTATGAATAATATTTTTTTGAAGACTATCTTTTAGTATTAGTATTGATAGCATGAAGTAAAAAACCATATACTTCAAAGGCAAAAAGTTTCATTAACTGTTGTTATGGGATGATTAAATTGCTTTTTGAGTTGTTGAAGAATTGAAACTAAATCTATTTTCTTCAGAATGTAAATATTCTTCATCGAATTCATGAATTAATTTAGAGTATTGTTCAGCATATTTTTCATCATCATTGATGATCTTGATATGATTTTCTAAGATCTTTAACTCTCTTGAAATCTTAGGATTGACTTTCTTTTGTAATCTCTTTTGACCTAATGATTCTTTAAAGATTTTTTCATCTAGTTCATCAATTTTAAGGTTAATGAAGTCCTGAATTGAAGGAGTTTCGTCAGTTGAGACACCTAATTTAGTCAAATATTCTTTAGTTGACTTGACAGTTGATTGTGAATCAAGATATAAATTCAAGATATAATTGTATTCATCATTGTACAATGAAATAACATTGGTGATTTTACTTGATCTTGATTCTACTAAAGTCAACTCACCTTTAAATAAAGCAGAAAATGGGAAACTCTTCAAGACATCGGTTTTGGCAGCACTAGAAAATAACAATTTATCAAATCTTTGGGAGCTACCTTCATCTTTATCAATAATTTTAGGATATTTCTCTAATAGTTCAATTTTAGCAAGATATAGTATTTCTTCTTCAAAGTTTGCGAATAATTTGACATCGTAGTCGTTTAAGTTGATGACACTGAACCCAATAATGGTGAATGCCATTGTGATAGGAGATTGGCTGATGTGGATAAACTACTGAATTGAATAATTAATACCCAGATAGTGATTGTGACTTCGTCATGACTTCTTAACCATTTTTATTAAATCTCACTCATAAATCTTGAGTTTTTGAGTTGAAAAGGCTGATGTTTTCACAGTAGGGTAAATCAGTATAGGAGAATACAATATGACTATTTTTACTGCTGTAGTTTGCCTATATCCACCAGATTTAACGCATTATTATGAAATACTCGACGTTGATTAGCTGATCGATTGTAAGTTCCGGGTAACTGAGCGATGAGCATTTCACGAAAATTTCCTCATACAGATCATCTTAAAAATTTTTCTTTCTTTCTTTTTAAACTAAATCAGAAAAAATTATTTAAATTCTCTTTAGACTTTCAGTTAATTTCAATTAATTTGATCCACTTTATTCTTTAAAATGTCTGACGAAATAATCTGGGAAGTCATCAACCATCAGTTCTGTGCCTTCAAGCTTAAAACCACAAAGAATCAAGATTTCTGTAGAAATGAATACAATGTTTCTGGTTTATGTTCTAAACAATCATGTCCTTTAGCAAATGCCAAATATGCCACTGTTAAAAATATTGATGGTAAATTATACTTATATATGAAAACTGTTGAAAGAGCTCACACCCCTGCAAAACTTTGGGAAAGAATAAAGCTTTCTAGAAACTATGCTAGAGCTTTAGAACAAGTTGATGAACATTTATTATATTGGGATAAGTTCCTTATCCATAAATGTAAACAAAGATTAACCAGATTAACACAAGTTGCTATCACTGAACGTCGTTTAGCGTTAAGAGAAGATGAAAGACATTATGTTCCAGTCAAACATAAAGTTAAGAGAAGAGAAGAAGCCAGAGAAAGAAAAGCTTTAGCTGCAGCTAAGATTGAAAAGGCGATTGAAAAAGAATTATTAGATAGATTGAAGAGTGGTGCTTATGGTGATAAACCATTAAACGTTGATGAGAAGATTTGGAAGAAAGTTCTTGGAAATGTTGAAGAAGATGATGGTGTTGAAGAAGAAGAAGAATTTGAAGAAGATATGGAAGATGATAGTGATGTTGGTGAAGTCGAATACGTTGAAGATGATGGGGAAGAAGATTTAGTTGATGTTGAAGATTTAGAAAGATGGTTAGATGGTAGTAGTGATGAAGCTCCAGAAGAAAGTGACGATTCAAGTGATTCAAGTGATGAAGAAGATTCTAAGAAACGTAGAAGACAAAAAGCCAAAGAAGAAAGAGCCAAGAAGAGACGTGCTAGAGTTGAGGTCGAATATGAAGAAGAACCAGTCCATGCTAACACTATTTCTTCCAATGCCTGAATTTTTACATGAAGAGAGCTCATTCTTTTTCACATGATATTATTTCCACTTTTATTTAATTTCTTATTGCATTTTCATGGTCCCGGGTATAGAGTAACGGGGGCTATGATTCACATCAATTGTACACTATTGTTTTATTCGAGGAACTGTAGCCATTTTAGTGTGCGAATTGAAGGCTCAGCTGTGGCCCGTAACGGTTTTTTTTGTAAGCCAAAATAAAATCGAATTGCATACAAAACTATGGGTATATCAGAGATCTTTCAATAGAAAATCAAAGAAACAGTTTGATCAATTGAAGAATGTCGAGGTCACATGGTGATCCATTTACTAATGCAAATAGCACAAAAAACGAAAGTAACTCGAACACGTTGTTTGATGTTGATTTATTAGATTCTGAACCAACTAGTTCTAATAATATCAATAACAATAATGCAAATTATGATTTTGATTTTGACTTACTACAAGATGATAATATGGTACCAAGCGGATATGATAATGTGGGTAATGAACAATTGAGAGATCTACGAAGTGGTAGAATAAATGAGGAAACCGTTGATTTTAACGATCCTTTTGGTGATAAATATATCGTTAATGACTTGGATGAAGGTGGACTACATGGTGAAAAACCTGCCCAGAAATCTGGTGGTATATACTCAAGGTTTAAAGAAAGATTAGGACTAGGTCATGAGTACCAAGATATGGGTATTCCTCTACAAGATATGAGCAATGAAAATCCATTTAGAGACCCAGATACCCAACCAAGATTTAATTCACAGGCACCAGTTAGACCTCAGACACAAGATGATGATAATAACTTTCACATTGGCCGTATATGGGATAGATTACGTGGTAGATCTAAACAAAATACTTTCACTCAAGGACCAAGAATAATACATTTGAATGACAAACTCTCGAATAATGCCTTTGGTTATAAAGGTAATCACGTTTCAACAACGAAATATAACATTGCAACTTTTTTACCTAAATTTTTGTTTCAAGAGTTTTCCAAATATGCAAACTTGTTCTTCTTATTCACTTCTATTATTCAACAAGTTCCAAATGTTTCTCCAACCAATAGATACACAACAATCGGAACTTTATTAATTGTTTTATTAGTTTCAGCTACCAAAGAAATTATGGAAGATTTGAAAAGAGCTAACTCTGATAAAGAGTTAAATCATTCTAAAGTCGAAGTTTTATCTCCAGAACATGGTGAATTTATCAGTAAGAAATGGGTCAACGTTTCTGTTGGTGATATCATCACAGTTAGATCAGAAGAACCACTTCCTGCTGATTTGATCATTTTATCCTCTTCAGAACCTGAAGGTTTGTGTTACATTGAAACTGCAAATTTAGATGGTGAAACCAATTTAAAGATTAAACAATCCATTCCAGAAACTTCACATCTAGTTTCTCCAACAGATTTAATTGCAATGAGAGGTAAAATTTTATCAGAACAACCTAATTCTAGTCTATACACTTATGAAGGTAATTTAAATCTTTACAACAAGGAATACCCATTAACACCAGATCAAATGCTGTTAAGAGGTGCCACTTTAAGAAATACAGGTTGGATCCATGGTATTGTTATTTTCACAGGTCATGAAACAAAACTAATGCGTAATGCAACTGCCACTCCAATCAAAAGAACTGCTGTTGAAAGGATTATTAATCTTCAAATCATTGCTTTATTCATGGTGTTGATTGCTTTATGCTTAGTCTCATCATTTGGTAATGTTATTATGATTTCAACTAATTCAGACTCTATTCAATACTTAATGTTAGCAAATAGAAATAAGTATGGATTATTTTTCAAAGATCTTTTAACTTATTGGATTTTATTTTCAAATTTAGTTCCAATTTCTCTTTTCGTTACTGTTGAGATTATCAAGTATTATCAAGCTTCTATGATTGCATCAGATTTGGATCTTTACCATGAAGAAACTGATACACCAACAGTGGTTAGAACTTCCAGTTTGGTTGAAGAATTAGGTCAAATTGAATATATCTTCAGTGATAAAACAGGTACTTTAACAAGAAACATTATGGAATTTAAATCGCTATCTGTTGCTGGTAAATGTTATATTGGTGAAATTCCAGAAGATAAACAAGCTAAGATGATTGATGGTATTGAAGTTGGTTTCCACACTTTTGATCGATTATATGATAACTTGGCGACCGGTGATGATGCAAATATTATTGATGAATTTTTAACTTTATTGGCTACTTGTCATACTGTTATTCCTGAATTTCAAACTGATGGATCTATTAAATATCAAGCAGCTTCCCCAGATGAAGGCGCTTTAGTGCAAGGTGGTGCTGATTTAGGTTATAAATTCACCATTCGTAAACCGAAAGTCATCACCGTTGAAATCAAAGGACAACAAAGAGAATATGAATTATTGAATATTTGTGAATTTAACTCAACAAGAAAGAGAATGTCAGCAATCTTAAGATTTCCTGATGGTTCCATAAGATTATTTTGTAAAGGTGCTGATACTGTTATTTTAGAAAGATTGAGTGATGACAATCCTTATATCACAGCAACAACCCGTCATTTAGAGGATTATGCTGCTGAAGGATTAAGAACATTATGTATTGCCACAAGAACGATCCCAAAGGAAGAATATGATGAATGGATTAAAGTTTATAATGCTGCTGCTACAGAACTTGATGATAGATCACAAAAAATAGATGAAGCAGCAGAGTTAATTGAAAAAGATTTGATCTTATTAGGTGCTACTGCCATTGAAGATAAATTACAAGATGGTGTTCCTGAAACTATTCATGTCCTACAAGAGGCTGGTATTAAAATTTGGATCTTGACTGGTGACAGACAAGAAACTGCTATTAATATCGGGTTAAGCTGCAAATTATTAAGTGAAGATATGAATTTATTAATTGTAAATGAAGAAACTGCAGAAGCAACCAGAGAAAATTTGAAATCTAAATTAGCTGCTATGAATCAATACCAAATTTCTCATCATGATATTAATACTTTAGCTTTAATTATTGATGGTAAATCTCTAGGTTTTGCTTTAGAACACTGCGAAGATCTATTATTAGAATTAGGGTGTATGTGTAAAGCTGTTATTTGTTGTAGAGTTTCACCATTACAAAAAGCTCTTGTTGTTAAACTGGTTAAAAGAAAAAAGAAGGCTTTATTACTCGCGATTGGTGATGGTGCCAATGATGTTAGTATGATTCAAGCTGCTCATGTTGGTGTTGGTATCAGTGGTATGGAAGGTATGCAAGCTGCAAGAAGTGCTGACTTTGCAATCGGTCAATTTAAATTCTTGAAAAAATTATTAATCGTGCATGGATCCTGGAGTTATCAAAGAATTTCACAAGCCATTTTATATTCATTTTATAAGAATATTGCACTTTATATGACACAATTTTGGTATGTTTTTAGAAATGGATTTTCTGGTCAATCTATTATGGAATCATGGACTTTAACTTTATATAACGTTATATTTACAGTTTTCCCACCTTTTGTCATTGGGATTTTTGATCAATTTGTTTCAGCAAGATTCTTAGATCAATATCCACAGTTATATCAATTGGGCCAAAAAGGTGTGTTTTTCAATGTTACCATATTTTGGGGTTGGGTTATCAATGGGTTTTTCCACTCTGCAATCATATTCGTTGGTGCAATGTTTTTTTATAGATGGGGATTTGTTTTAAATGGTGGTCAAATTGCAGATCATTGGGTTTTTGGAACAGCAATTTATACTGCATCAGTTTTAACTGTTTTAGGAAAAGCTGCATTAATCACAAATAATTGGACTAAATTTACATTATATGCAATCCCAGGATCTTTTTTAACTTGGTTAATCTTTTTACCTGTTTATGGACAAGTCGCCCCATTAGTTGGGATATCAAGAGAATATGTTGGTGTTACAGCTCATACTTATCCGTCAGTTACATTTTGGGCAATGACGTTTGTTTTACCAATATTATGCTTAATTAGAGATTTCAGTTGGAAATATTACAAGAGAATGTATTATCCACAAAGTTATCATTATGTTCAAGAAATTCAAAAATATAATGTTGCTAATTATAAACCAAGAATTGAACAATTTCAAAAAGCAATTAGAAAAGTTAGACAAGTTTCAAGAATGAGAAAACAAAGAGGTTTTGCATTTTCTCAAGCTGAAGAAGGTCAAGAAAAATTAGTTAGAATGTACGATACAACAAAGACAAGAGGTCAATGGGGTGAAATGAGAGAAGCTGATCAAGAATAATATTTGTATAGAGAGAGTGAGGTGATTAATGTTTTAAAAATATATGATACTAGAAATTTGCCTGTATTGGTGAAATCTCACATTTAAGAGAGTTGATGAACCTAAAGTGTTAGAAAGGGTCCATGTCATTTCTATCGGCCTGTTCACTTCTTCATAAAAATCGAACTGATTCATTGAAAACAATGTCATTTTAATAACATGAGTAGCTACTATCACGTGATAACTGATTAGGTAAAGATTATATCATATTTTCTCACTTTCTTTAGAACACTTTATTTAAGGCGAGTTGATAGTTCCTACTAATTTATAAATCCACATTGAACATGTTCAGAAATCCTTTCAGATCTTATAAGATATTCACAAGATCTGTGACATATGTCAGATTCAGTAACAGAAAACCAGCCTTTGAGTTAACTCCCACTAAATTGAGATATTTAGGTATCACTGGTGGTATTATGGGGATCTTTTACATCAGTAATTTAGATGTAGCTCCAATTTCAAATAGAAGAAGATTTCTATGGATTGGGGAAGGATTAGAGAGAAAGATAGGCGACTATACTTACAACGAATTGATGCGTCAATATAAAGGGCAACTATTATATCACAATCATCCAGTTCATATTAAAATAGAAAGAATATTTAGAAGATTATTACAAAGTTCGGAATTGGCAAATGATAGTTCTATTGACTGGGAGCTCAATGTGATCAATGATCCAAATGCACCACCTAATGCATTCGTGTTGCCAAATGGTAAAATATTCATATTTAGTTCAATGATTACGATCTGTGCAAACGACGACGGATTGGCAACTGTGCTAGGGCATGAGTTTGCACATAAACTAGCAAGACACACAGCTGAGCAGATGTCAAAAGCACCAATTTATCTAGGATTGGGATTGCTATTAGACCTCGCATTTGGAACGTCTGGTAATCTACAAAGTTTGATCGTTTCTACGTTGTTCAGATTACCTGCATCAAGAGAAATGGAAAGTGAAGCAGATTACATTGGATTGATGTTGATGTCCAAAGCATGTTTTGATCCTTCTGAAAGTGTCAGGTTATGGCAAAGAATGAAACAATTTGAAAGTCAACGAGGTGGAATGAGAGTCTCTGAGTTCTTAAGCACGCATCCGGGAAACGAACGGAGAATCCACAATCTTTCCAACTGGATGAGTGACGCGAACTCAATAAGGGACCAATCATGTGCTGATTATCACCAGTTCCAGCAGTATAGATTCTTCTAACTCATTAGATAGATAAAGACTTGTAATTAACCTATCCACAATGTAAGACAGTTCGGATTTAAAAAAAAATTTGAAAAGAAAATAAATAATACAAGAGAGTACTTACTATCCATCCTTTATACACAAAAACCACACAAATGGACTCCAAAAAGATCCAATTCAACCCTTTGGATGTTACTGAAAGTCTAGGATACCAGACATTCCGTAGAGACTCCAGAAAGCCATGGACGAGGGAAGAGGATCAACAATTACATCAGTTGATCAATAACAATTTATTGGATTTAGGTTATAAGAATGGGATTCAATCATTGAATGAAAATGAAGAACTAGTCTCTGAAGTAAACTGGGATGAGATCAGCGAGGTGATGAAGACGAGGAAGTCAAGAGATTGCAGAAAAAGATGGGTTAATTCATTAAATCCAAATTTAAAGAAAGGTAAATGGACTGCGAGTGAAGATGATCAATTATTGAAAAGTTTTAACAAATATGGATCAAGCTGGCAAAAAATTTCAATTGAAATACCAGGAAGAACAGAGGATCAATGTGCTAAAAGATATATCGAAGTCTTGGATCCAAATACAAAAGATCGTCTGAGACCTTGGTCATTGCAAGAAGATTTGGATTTAATTAAGAAAGTTAAAACATATGGTACTAAATGGAGAACTATATCTTTTGAAATGGAAAGCAGGCCAAGTTTAACATGTCGTAATCGTTGGAGGAAAATTGTCACTGATGTTGTTAGAGGTAAAGCAAATGACGAAATAAAGTCAGCAATTGACTCAATTCAAGATGGATTATCGAAAGTTAAAGAAATTAGTGAGAATTTCCAAAGTCAAAAAGTTAAGAAGGATGATACCTCTTTAAGTGATGATCAAGAAACTGAAGATTTACAAACACAACGAAGACCACAACAATTTCTGAATAATCGTAATAACAATAATAATGTTAATAAACCAACTTTCAATTCACAACAAACATATTCTCAGTTTACTCAACCATTAACTGTCAATACTCCAAACTATGGTAACACACCTGGATTAAATGAAGATTCACCAAAACCTTCATCAAAAATTGAAATGGATTGGAAATATACTTTAAAAGACACATCTGGATTCACAGTATCAAATGGTAATATTTCAACAGATCAATTAGCCAAACAATTGATTGAGAATGCTAAGAAATATGACTTGAAAATATCCATTCATCAACATATACATCATCATTATGGATCAACTAATACCAATAATCAAAATAAAATTGAGAGTCCTGAATCCTCTAGTAATTTAAGTGGGAATAACAACACACCAAATGAAGATCTAACTTATAGATATTCACATTTCAATTATTTACCACCAATGGCTCAACCTCATTTACAAAGCTCTAATTTAATTTCAAGGGATAATGATCTGAATAAATTATTAAATCCATCATCTGTATCATCACAACAACATAATGGGAAAAGAAGGCTATCAAGTAATAATGATAAAATCAATGTTCGTAACAAATTAAATCCTATGAACTCAGATAAATATGAAGAATTAGAAGATGAATTAGATTTTTGGGAAACGATGAGAAGTCTATCACAATTCAACACAAACAATCCAATTCCTGGTTCTTCCAAATCAATCGCTCAAAAGAAAGAAGCTCATAACATCAATAACAATTTTCAATATGATGATAATGAAAAAGATAATGAAGAAGATCTAGGACTATATTATGGAATGGAGGAAACCGTTCAGAGAGATTTAGGTTTTCCTGGCCCAATCTTACCCTTCAATCCATCATGATCTTTATCATTACAGAGTTACATTGCATTAGGGGTTAGAATTAAGGAGTATAATTTGTGTTTTTGGGAAATTTTATAAAGCATTTGCGTATATACATCAATAGTTGTATCATGATATATGTATGAATATATATATAGAACAAACTGTGGCATTAACAATATTCGTAGAAGTGAAACAAAACAACAATAACAACAAGAATAACAATATAAACGTGTAAAGAGTATATAATAGACGGGATAAACAAAAATCGCCATCAATAAAATAAATAATCATCTTCATCTTCATCACCACCACCATTATTTTCTAGTGAAATAATCAGAAGCATTCATGATCCCAACACTCGTATCCAATGTACTTTCACCAAAACTTAAATATTTAGTCAAGTATGGTTGGAAATCTTTACCTAACACATCATCTTTTAAAGTTAAACCAGTTGTGCGTTTGATTCCTGCTAATGTTGTGGAAAGTAGTAACAAATCGATTGAGAAATGGATTGTTTTGCCGATCTTTATGGATGTGTTAGTAGAGAATGTAACGGAGTGAGCGTTTGGATTGTGACACTTACTACTGACATTGTGAGTGCGAATGAAGTGATTTAATCGTTGGAATCTCTTTTCAAATTTCGGATTTATTAAAAATCATAACTCCGGGAACACATCCAGGCACAAAACCAATATGCTTATATAAATATTACATAATATGGTTAAGCTGCGATGGGCAGAAAGTTTTTTTTTTCTTCAGTTAGATATCATTAATAAATTGGGGCCGAATTTGTTATTCAGTTTATAAACATCAAAAACGACTTAATTAAAACTCAGTAATGTTCGCATTGAGAAACACACTTAGGTGCTCCATGAATAGAGCAACTTTCACATCTTCCACCCGTGCTTCTAGTCTTGGTATCAATGCACTACGTTTCCAATCTACCAAACCAATCACAGGAACTCCAATAGAAAAGAAACAAATGGTTGTGGAAAGAGAATTACCAGACCCATTAAAGGATCGTTTCAAGAATAGAGCACAATTTGTAGGATTTTGGGTCCTTATGGGTGTCTCAGCCGTCTTAATCTTCAATTATGAAAAGACAACATCACCAATCGTTACCACTACTTTACATTTCTTGAGAAGATCAGATTCAATCAGGGACGTTTTAGGAGATAAAATTGATTTTGGTTCAATGTTTCCTTGGATCAGTGGTGAATTAAACCAAGTTAAAGGTGCAGTGAATATCACATTTGAAGTCAGTGGTACTAAAAATCATGGTGTTGTTAAATTAGTTGCTGATAGAGCTAATAAAAATCAGGATTTCTTGATTCATGAATGGAGTTTGACCGTTGATGGGAAAGTTTATGATTTGTTTGAGGATGATACCGTCGATTTTGGGGTTTAGTTACTAGGATGATGTTCTAGCATTATGAGTGAATGGTTTTTGTATATAAAAGTTTGTAAATAGAATGAGAATTATGAAATATTGATTTGATTGTAGATATTACGAGGTTCAAGTTGAGAAAATGAACGTGTATAATAAATCAACAGAAACAGAAACGTGTTTTAATAGCAATAATAAATTAAAGAATGAAAACAAACTGGTAAAATGCAAACTAAT
Source organism: Phaffomyces antillensis (assembly GCA_003707195.2). Classification (NCBI taxonomy): domain Eukaryota; kingdom Fungi; phylum Ascomycota; class Saccharomycetes; order Phaffomycetales; family Phaffomycetaceae; genus Phaffomyces; species Phaffomyces antillensis. The sequence goes on from PPNI02000018.1 coordinate 97,605, forward strand.
ATAACTATAATAATAAGAATATAATTCTCATATACCTAATGTAAGAATACAAAGGAGAAATAAATAAAATGTCGTCTTGGGTGTGTTGAGCAATAGAAAATCATTGTTTCAATCTTTTATTACTTTTGATTTGTCTTTGGTCTTAAACTTTCTATGAAAGTTCTTTTATTCTCTGAGTAGTTAGTAAATTCATTCTCATACTGATCTTCCTCTTGGATTTCAAACTCATTATCATGATCGTAATTATTTTTTAATTGATACCCTGATTCATCATTTATGCTATTACTTGATGATCTTGTTGGAGTTGTATTAGCGGAATTGACATGTTTTTTAGAATATGATGGCGTCGGCTGTTGTAAAGATTTAGCCAAATCAACTGAACTTAAATCAGGAACAAGTATATTTAAAGGTTTAGAGCTTTCAGGTGTTCCCATTACAGGAACTGTATTCGAATAGAAGTGATCAGTGAGGTTTGTATTTGTCGAATTTATTGATGAGTTTGAACCTTGAATGTTATTATTCAGATTTGTAAAAGATGAAGATCTTGAAGATGGTCCAAATTGACTAGACATTGAAGATTTCATTTGTTTTCTATAAGCAGGAACAAATCTTTTTTGTTTTTTATCTTTTGTTGGTGAAGATGACTGGGTTGATTCATCATCATGTAATAAAACATGTTTATCATTTTGATGTTTTCCATCATCACTTGAACCTGATGAGCCTCCCACTATGTTCTCATTAGCTGTGGTTGCTCTCAGCTCATGTATGTTATCATAACTCAAATCTTGATTAACATTATGATCTTGTTCTCTAAACTCCAGTTCTTCTTTAGCTAATCTTCTTCTTGTCTTAACGAAGAACACACCAGCGACCAAAAGGGCTAGAAAGACAGGGATACCAACAGCACAGCCGACAGCAATGCCAGTTTGGTTTGCCATTGCTTATAAGCGAGTGATTTTGCTGAATGTGAGCGTGAAGAGCGGATTTTATTTGTAGCTAGAGGAGATTCAAAAGCGAATGTAAACAATACAGATTTCCAAGAGTGCTTTCTGATCTTGGTTGTAAATCCTTTAGGAAGCGACCAGCAAATAATGAACAGAGATGTGTGTGTGTGCTGGTAGGGATGGGCACTGTCAAGGCAATTGGAGCACACCGCAACTCTGAACGATTGAGGGAATTCTAAATTAGTTTTATTACAAGCTGAAAATTGCAAAAATTCAGTCGAAATTTTTGTCTTTCTGTTCTGGCGCAGATTTCTCTTTCCAAATTCCGAATCGGGTAACTCAATTCACGCCATTTTGGCAGAAAGAGGCTCCAGACTCAGATCGTTTAATATGTTTAGGCAGAGAAGTTAGGCAGAAACGCTACGAGAGGCCTTATATCTTTTACTTTTCAGTGTGAAAAATTTTATTATTTTTGACAGAAAGTGCTAGATGTGTATGAGTGCTAAAGATGCTATACGACTGTGATGTGCTCTGATCCTCATTCCAACACACCAGTGTATATTCATGTCCCAAACAATCCCCAATTCTAGATTCACTTCCAAAACAACAAAAGTGGCAAAATCGCTAAATCAGGGAATTATCTTACACGTGATAGATCACGCTTCTTTGAACTTCCCGATATGGACAATCAGGCACAGATCTCTCAATTTTTTTTTTCTGTTTTTGTTTTTGTGACGCGCTTAAAATTAAGGCAGTAAATAAGAGAACTATCAACTTTGCACTTCTAAAGTCTGTTTTGCCCTTCTTAAGACTCTATTCTACTCATATTTTGATTATTGACGTTTTAGTGGTTCGATTCATATAGTTTTGGCCTCCGAGACCCTCAAATTATTATGGCACCTGTTGCCGCTAAATCAATACTGAAAGATTCAGATCAACACAATATTCCATCAGATCAAGCGTCAATACGGTCTTCATTAGCAGCAGATTCTGTCAATACGTTCTTCAAACCACAGAGGAAAGATAATATAATTGAATTGGGACTCAATATCGTTGGTTTAGGTGTCAATAAAGATGCTGCTTCAAAAACTAGTTTATGTAAAGAGATTAATCAGTCAATACCCACAGATAATCAATTAAATGATTTGGATCTGCAGTTCATGAATTTCGATAAGAATCAACCACCTTCACAGGAGATCATCGAGTTTTTGTTTAATGATTTGTTGAAAAGACGTTCTTTTGCCTCAGATGCAATTATCAATCTTAAGAATTTCTCGCTAGAGAGAAAATGGAATCTGATTTGTCAAGATCAATTAAGTAGCAATAGCATTATTACGCAAAAAATTGATAAGACTCCTGAATGGTTCCTTTCACAGATCAATAATTTGACTGTTAAAGAATTGCATCTTTTAGAAAGATATCTTAGAGGTAAAGAATTTGTTACAAATTTTCTATCATTAGATGGTCATTTAAAATTAATGCAGTTGAAACTGAATAACTTTGATGAGAGAAAAGAGTTCTTATTAATATCTTGTTACAAATCATTGGTTAATATCGTGGAAGGTGCCGATTTGATAGTTCAGAGTTTAGAATTATTGACTTATTTGGTTAGTATATTGGTAAATTCCACGAAATTGAATAATAAGAGAATAGTCACCGATATTATGATTTTATTAAGTTACTGGTCTCATCCCTTAGGTAGAAATAATGTCTTAAAGGCTTTTAATATTTTTTCAAAATTTCATATGTTAAAACCTTGGATTGAAAATTTAGATTCAATACTAAACGAAGATTATGAAATTTTTTCAAGTTTGATTGTTAAAGATTTGATGCTAAGCTCCTTATTGCTAATCATTTCATTATGTGAGAATGGCGAGTCTTTAAATGATCAGAAAATAGTCTTATTTAAACTGAAAGATGATGGTCTTCATAGCTTACTTTATAAACTCAAATTAATTGGTGATGATTTAATAGATGAAAAGATAAAATATTTACAAGATTTTGAAAGTTCAATTTTTGAAAATAATGTATTAAAAGAACTAGATTTAGAAGGTTCTACTCTAAATATGGATTTCAAATCGTTATTGGATAGAGTGGCTGGAAATGACACTATACATGATCTATTATCTTTATTGATGAGATCTTTAAATCAAATAGTCAATAAAAATTCACAAAGTGAATCAATCAAATTATTCAAGTTAATTAATAGTATTGTTGATCAAATCTCACAATCAAGATCTTTAATCAATGTTGACAGTTCAGAAAATCTAATCAACATTTCAATTCAAAGGTTAATGGATCAATTAACAACTGATGATATTGCACATAGAGCCATTTTAGAAATGAAAAACATTGAACAAGATAATCGTGATAAAGCAAATGAAATCGCAGCACTGAAAGACTCATTGAGAGTCAATAGTGGAGATTTATTAATTAGAAACTCTGAACTACAAGACATCATAAATGAAAAGAATATTGATCTCGAAAATTTGAAACTTACAATAATTGAATTAGAAAAACAAATTCAAAGGTTCAAAGATTCATTATCTAATCCAACGAAATCAAGACGTCACTCAACTCATGCTAATTCTCTACTGAAATCTCTAAATCAAAGAAAATTACAAGATTTGAATAATGATACAACTACAAAACTGCATTCTGCTCAAAGTTCACTGAAGAGATCCACAACGAGAATAATGATGTCACTGCTAGCTGATGGTAATTCAGAAGTTCCGGCTCGTGGCTTGGGTTCCGGTTTAGGTCCTGGTTTAGGTCCTGGGCCTGGAGGTAATTTCACAAGACAATTATTTAGTGATAGTTCGAAATCTAGTCAAGAAAATGCTCAAAATGTAATAGACCCATTTGCTAAAAGCTCCTCAAGTTTTGAAGATATTCCATCTGTTGAATTAAATGTTAAAGAACAGCATTCAAAAAAAACTAGTGGTAATATCAGCATTCTAACTGATTTTAGTGAAAATCTCAGAAATGGACCAATTTCATCCTTGAGTGATGACAATCATTCTACAGCTGGCTCAATTGTTAATGCTAGTGCACCAAATTCAGTTGATTCTTTCGAATATGGTCCAAATCCAAATCTCAAGAAATCTTTACATCAACAGATCATTTCTTTCAATTCACAAACCGAAAACAACGAAGCTAATTTACCAGTTGGAAGTTTAGTCAATGTTGCAGTATCTTCCACATCATCTTCGGATGGCTTAAACGTTTCACAGATCCCAATCCCACCCGTTATCTCAGGATTTTTTGAAGATGATTGTGATTTAAACTCATCAATTGGAACTGATACAACAATCTCTAATGGCTCAGTACATCCAACCTTCAAACTTATTGAAGTATCACCAACTAAATACTCTTCCTACTCAAATGGTATTCCACCTCCTCCATTACCAGATTTTTTGACGAATAAAAACACTTCATCAGTTTCATTACCACCACCACCTCCTCCTCCATTACCTCAAATGTTTAAAAATGAAAATCATTCATCAAACCTGCTTCATCATCCTTTATCACCACGTTCATTACCTGACGTTCCGAAATTTAATGATACAGTTATTTCTAACTCAACACCACCACCACCGCCACCGCCAATGCCAGAACTGTTATCGAACAACCGAGTTAAAGAGGTGACTTCAATCCCAATTCCATCTCTAATTCCTGACGTATTACAAGGTGAGAATGTTCTTCTACCTCAACCTTCAGATCTCGCAAAAGTTGAAAGTGAATCAAAACCTTCATTACCATTAGCATCTACACCTACTCCACCACAAGTAGATTTTTTGAAATCTAAATCTGATGATACAGTACCAATTGCACCACCATTACCTGCTCCTAAAGTCAAGTCAGATGTTTCATCTGTCTTATCCAAGAAAAAAATCGATGAAATCTCAAAAGCTTTACAACCTACTAAAAAATTAAAACAATTACACTGGGATAAAGTTGAAGAAATTCGTGATACTATTTGGAATGATACTACGTCCTCAACAAAGGCAAATGAATTAAAAGATTTAGGTATATTAAGTGAATTTGAGAATCTATTCAAAGTTAAAGAAGTTATTAGAAAAGATCCAATCGTACCAGCAGAAAATAAATTACAATTAATTTCAATATTACCAAGAGATATATCACAACAATTTGGTATCAATCTACACATGTTTGCAAATCTAACGGAAGAAGAACTAATTTTTAAAATCTTGAACTGTGATTCTGATATTTTAAATAATGTTAGTGTTTTAGAATTTCTAAATAGAGATGATTTATGTGAGGTTACCAATTCAATGTTGAAAGAATACAAGCCTTATATTACTGATTTTAAAACCGGTCTCAAACCTGTTAAAGATGTTAATCTTCTAGAAAGAGCAGACAGATTATATTTGGAACTTTGTGTTAATTTGAAACATTACTGGAGATCAAGATCAAGAGCTTTACTAGTTATCAAAACATATGAACGTGATTATTATGACTTATTAGGTAAGATACAAAGAGTTGATGACTCAATTCAAGCTATCAAAAACTCTAAAAATCTAAAGGGTTTATTTCTATTAATTAGAGAAATTGGTAATTTTATGAATAGAAAACAAGTAGACGGATTTAAACTATCCTCATTATCAAAGCTAAGTTTTATCAAAGATACTAGTAATGAAACAACTCTATTACATTACGTTGAAAAAATTGCTAGAAAGGCATATCCTGAATATTTAGGGTTTTTACAAGAATTATCATTATTACAAGAAACTTCCAAGATTTCAATCGAACAATTATCACAGGATATCAAAACATTTGTCAAAAGTGTTCAAAATATCAAAAGTTCAATAGATTCAGGAAATTTGAAAGATTCAACTAAATTTCATCCAGATGATAAAGTGTTAAATAAATTGAAACCGAAATTACCTGAAGCTAATAGAAAAATTGAATTATTACAAGTTCAACATGATTTGATTATAAAAGACTTCGAAAAATTAATGAAATATTTTGGTGAAGATCCAAAAGATACAGTTGCAAGAAGTGTTTTTTTAGAAAATTTTCTGGATTTCATGAACGATTTCAAAAAAGCCCAAATTTTTAATTTGAGCTCTGAAGAACAGATTAAAATTTATGAAAAACGTAAAGAATTGATGTTATTGCAAAATAAAAGATCAAAAGAACTTAAATCAAAATTATCAAACGATTTAAATAATGAGGAAGAAGAAGAAGACGTTGTTGAAAATTTATTAAAAAAATTAAAAGGTGCCACTAGTATCAATACAAGAAGAAGAATAAGCACTTCAGATGGTTTAGTAGTAATGCCTTCCCTATCAAGAAGAGACACAGATGATAATGATTTGCTAACAAGAGCACAATCAATGCTAGAAGGCACAAAAAACCTTCCTGTTTAATAATGACCCATGACCCATGATACCCTGAAATACTTTAATATTAATAATTGAATGATATATATAATGATTGTAACATGTAACAAGGAACTTAAGATACAGTATAATTATAGTGAAAGTAGTGGTTGACGGATTTTCAAGTATTGAAATATTAGAAAATACAAGAATTGAAAAACAAGAACCTATAAATCAATTCAGAATTCCAGTATGTTTTGAAGTAAAAACAGATTACTGATATTATTATGAGGTAACTACAAATGTAAAATTTGTAACTTCAATTAAAATTTATATATATATATAATTCTTTGATTTATATTATAATGATAATAACAAGAATAATAATAAGAATGGTAAAAATATGGAGCTTTTCTAACCAAAAAACTACCTTCAAAAACACATTAAAATACTTTCTATAAATTAATATAATCATTCTCTAGTTACTACTAGCTTCAGTTTTTTCATCTTCAGCGATTGAAGATTGAACTTTCTTTTCTTTCTTTTCATCTTGAACTCTTGATTTCTTAGGAACTCTTGCTAAATAGTAGAATGCAACAGCGGCACAAATGTTAAAAACAATATAAACGATGAAAATACCTAAATTTCTCCATTTTAAACTATAGCTCAAGCTAACACTAGCTAAGAAATCATTTGTTGTTGAAACTGAACAAACTTCACAATTTGAAGTGGCAGAAGAGTCAACAACGTATCCTGTACCTGCAGCAGCAAAATAATCAGATAAATATTCACCACAAGTTAATCCAGCAGGTGGATTTAAAATGGACAATTCATTTTGAGCACAAGTAACAATATTGTTACCAACTGCATTGGAGATAAAACCATCAACTAAATAAGTCATTGGTGAAACCCTATACATGAATATCCAGAATCCAGGTAATGCTTGTGGACTAACTAAAACACCACAGAAGGTTAAACATAATGTAAATAACAAATAGGTGATGTTACCTGCAGCTTCAGCAATTTCCATTGGGGCAACCAACATATGTGCCATAGTACCGATATAAACGAAGAACAAAACAATTAAGAACCAACCATAAGCACCTCTTTGGTTAACTGCATCTGTCAATTCAGCATTAGCATAAAATCCAGCAGGGTAATAAAAGACAAAGAAAGCTAAAGTACCACAAATAATATTGTATGGAACTTCAACAATGATTTGACTGATCATGAATGCCTTCCATGAGAAGGTCTTTGATGGACGTTCTCTGACTTCATATAAATCTCTAGTGGCGACGAAATATGGTAAAATTTGTTGAACTAATGGAGTGAAACAAGTTAAGAACATGAAGAAACCAAACATTTGATTCTGTAAACCTTGTAAAGAATTAGAAGCCTTGAAAAATGAAAAACCAATAAATAAAGTAGGAATGGTAGATAAAAATAATTTGGACCAAATGAAAATTGGTGATCTCCAGTATTGCTGAAAGACCCTTTGAGTGACAATCTTGATTTGATAACCTAATGGAGTAGCGAATTCTTTATGGACTGAGTTATCAACTGGCAATTTGACTAATTCCTTTTCCATTTGATCTAATTCAGCTAAAACATTTTGACGTTCTTTGGATTGTAACCAAACTTCATGATAATCTTGATTAGCATGAGAACCTGGTGCAGCACCAATAACATGTAACATCCATTCAGCAGGGTTAGCTTCAGGTGGACATTTTGGAGCACCATGAGATTCGAAATAATCAATCAAAGTTTGAGAATTTTTACCTAAGTCACCAAAGTAAATAGTTTTACCACCACGAGCCAAAAACAATAATCTATCAAACTCTTGCATTAAGATAGCTGAAGGTTGATGGATGGTACACAAAATAGCTTGACCATGATTAGCTAATTTTCTCATCAATTGACAAATAGACCAAGCAGTTTGAGAATCTAAACCAGAAGTAGGTTCATCCAAGAATAATAATAATTTAGGTTTAGCAGCTAATTCAACACCAATAGTCAATCTTTTTCTTTGTTCGACGTTTAAACCTTCACCAGCAACACCGACAACAGCGTCAGCATATTTTTCCATACTTAAAATCTTGATAACTTCTTCAACGTATTCATTCTTTTCAGCTTCAGGGACTTCCTTAGGTTGTCTTAAGTAAGCAGAGAATCTTAAGGCTTCACGAACAGTAGCAGTTACTAAATGTAAATCTTGCTGTTGAACATAACCAGTGGAACGTTGGAATGAAGAATCTCTTAAATGACCATTAACAAACATATTACCAGTAACAACACCCATAGTGACACGATTAGCTAAAACATCCAATAATGTGGTCTTACCAGCACCTGAAGCACCCATTAGAGCAGTTAAAGTACCTGGTTTAACCCAACCATCAACACCTGATAGAATTTCACGTTCTTCCTTTTTGATTTTAACAGTGTAATGAACATCTCTCCAATGGAAAATATCTCTACCAGATTCTAGAACATTAACATCAGCATCAGATTCTGGAGCTTCAGTTATTTCCTTTTCGTTACCAGCTTCAATATCATTTTTAACAGAAGCATTTTGTTTCTTTAATTTTCTTAAGGTAGCTTGTTGGAATAATAAAACTTCACCCTTTTGTTTAGCAGATTCATTGTATTCAGCAAATAGTAAATAAACTACCAAGAACGCAACAGTAAAAGAAACACAAATACCCCAACCTCTCCATTTGTGAGCAGGATTATAACTATAAGCAGATTCTAAATAAGCGGTACCTGAAATGGTGGTTTCACCAGGTTGAGCAGAAACAGCTTGACAAACAAAAGTATCCCCAGTTAAGTTAGCAGTGAAAGGATTAGCTGGAATATAATCAGAACAGTCAAAAGTTTCACCTGCAAATTCATTGATCATTAAAGATTCAAAGGCATAAGCTAATGGATCTAAATAGTTTAACCATCTGGCCCAACCTAACATATAGTTAACAGGAATCGTAAAACCAACGTAAATAATCAAGATTAATAAAATAAGTTGAGCTGGAACTAAAGCAGCGGCCAAGGAATTTGAAGCTGAACCAATTAATCTGAAAACATGGGACATGGAGAATGTAGCAGTGAGGTTAACTAATAAATAAAAGAAGAAATGACCAGGAGTTCTTCTGAAATTAACCATGAAATAATAGATTAAATTGAAACCAATGGAAACTAAAATTTTACTTGGAACAGTTGAAAGAATGGAAGCAAGGGAAGAAGCAGAAGGACGGTATAAGGCATATTGTTTATGTTTTTCAATGATTGGTCTAGCTTCGAATAAGGACATGATTTCTAAAAAGGAAGCAAAACCATTGAATAAAACTGAAAAGAACATAGCAGCACCTCTATTTCTAAAAGAACTGGAAACATGTGGTAAATTATAGAAAACTGACGATAAAATTAACGCCATTAAGGAGTTAGAGAAAATTTGGAAAGCTTCAAAATAGATGTTGTTTCTCATTCTTTGGTATTCACGTTTGATTAGATATCTAGTTTGCATCCAGAATGAAACGGTATAAGGAGATTTCTGTCTAATATGTTTTGATTGTTTAGCATTATGAGCATCTCTGACATATTGCTTTTGATTATCAGTGACCATTCTTGCAAACGATTCATCAATATCTTTGATTAGTTGAGCATGTTCTGGAGAAGCTTTCCAGTAAGCTTCAAATTCTTGAGCAGTTTTTGGAACCTTATCTTCATAACCCTTTCTTGGAATTCTTTCTCTTGGTGAAGTGACTGAAGTTAAGAAATCAGCTGTTGTTTGTCTTGACGGACATTCATAACCCATGTTAACAAAGAATTCTTTAGCTTTATCTGCCCTACCAAAGAAAATTTGATAACCTTCATATAGCACTGAAACTTTATCAAATAAATCATAAGCATCTTGAGAACATTGATAGATGGCAATTAAAGCAGTAGTTTCCAAGACATCTGCTTGAGTTCTTAAAGCTCTAATAAATTCCAATGCAGTAGCAGCATCTAAACCTCTAGTAGCGTTATCCCAACATTGTAATCTGGCACCAGATAATGAAACTTCAGCAATGGAAACTCTCTTTCTTTCACCACCTGAAACACCTCTAACCAATTCATTACCAACTTTGGTGTTTTTAGTATGGGATAAACCATAAGTGGCCATGTAAACTTCAGTTAAAGCATCTGCATATTCTTCTCTTGAAACACCTGGGATTCTATTTTGTGGAGTTCTGAATTTGGCTGCTAATGATAATGTTTGCCAAACGGTTAAATGAGGGAAATGAATATCACTTTCAGCATTATAAACAACTTCACCTCTGTAATTGTGTTTAATATCATCAGGTGTCAAACCTTCAAATAAAATTTCAGACTCTTCACCAACATGAAAACCATGGGTATTAGAAGCAATGGTTTTCAATAAAGTAGAACAACCAGAACCTGGTCTACCTAGAACAACAACAACTTCACCTGGCTTGATGAAAGCGTCCATAGATTTCAAAATATCAAATTGCTGAGCAGCTTTAGCTTCTCTAGAACTGAAAATCTTTCTAGCAGTTTGAGAGATAAGTTTGAATGGGGCATTAGCAACAGTGGTTTGATAATCAGCATCAGCAGCATCACCATATGCTCTTAAATTTTTATAAGAAACACCTAAAGAGTAAGATTTGTAATATTCTGGGTCTTTATCTAGCAAACTTTTCAAATTTTTTATCCAGTATTTAGAATCAAAACTATCAGAGTTAGGATCCAATCTAGGGTCCATACTTTCATTGTTGATAGGGTTGACACCTGGTGCAATAGTCGAGACTCTTGACATTGAATCACTGGCGACATATTCTTTATTTTCAACAGAAGTATGTGTGATTTGTCTAGCTAACTCTTGAATGTTGTGTTGAACGGTGGAGTCAAAGCCGTGATAGTCCTCAACTTCATTGGAGCTTTGACTGTTTTGTTCTGTTTTGTAATCTTCCGACATACTTAAAGATTACCAATTGAGTACAAATGTTATATAGTTGATATTTTTTTAAAAAAACGATCGCCACCAGCTGGAAATTCTATGATATTTAAATGTTTTCTTGATTACGAATAAAGTTTGATAAAAAAAAAAAAGTGAAAAAATAAATCCGAACGAATAACTCGGTTTTAGCGGTTTTGGAAGTTCGAAGGATAGCGCCATGTCCATACGGATTTAGAAGGAATTAACGAGTTATTTATCAAAAACAAGAAAAACATGGACACGATTACTAATATGTAGTAGATAGTGAATTACTAATTATACTATACAGCACACTTTTAGGAATTGAGACCTGAATAAGGACTTTAACAAGAAATGTACGAATGATGAATAGAGTCATAAAAAGAAGAGCTTTCCTAGGTGTATAGCTTTGAGTATACAAATTGCAAACAAAAGAAATTTAAAAGGCAACTCCCCTCTCATGTGCTAAAATAGCACTAGCTAGCTATCTGATTGCTATACACAGGTATGTAACAGTACACCTCTCATAACCAAGCACCGGTCATGTAATCAGAAACTAACACCTCAAAAGTTAGAACTCCAACTAGATATTTCCATTTCTTTTTGTTTTTGTATGTAGAGAGAAGAACGACAGTCGAATCTGTGTTTTATCGAAGCTCATCTGGATATTTATTGATAGGGTAATATTCAGTTGGAGACGTAGTACCGTCGACTCTTATTCAATATTCCCTGATGACTGTCCAACAAGACAACTTATAAGTAGTCAACTCCCGCGAGCGCCTTACAAGTCCTTATAGGTTATAACACAGGCCACTTTCTAACAAGTACCAAACATAGTCGAACAGGCCGTCCCGGCAAGACTGTGCAGCACACCCATAGCTAAGTTGAATAAAATTAGAACAAGAGGGTCAGAACAATTAGAGTCCTAAAAGAGAGGTTTATAGTTGTTTAGATATTTAGGTTGTATAGATACTAAATATAGATTATTTTAGAGAAAAAAAAAAACAAGTTGCACGATGTACCTAGTACTTTTCGTCACTCTTCATTTAAATGAGAAGAGCTAGGATTTGATCTTTTGTACTTGAAACTGGAAGTTGGATGTGGCGGCCAGCTGCCAAACAGTCAGGAAGTAAGCGATGTCTTATTCAGTACATACATAATCGATATGTGGATTTATCAAGCCTTATGGCAAGGCTATGCATTTGGGGACCCGCAGGTCCCTTATATAATATATAACACGGCCGGCTCTTATTATCTTTCGGAAAAGTAACTGTGGTTACAATATTAGGATTCAATTGTTACGTGTTGTTGTAAACAACTCTAGAAACTCAAAACTCGAATATAATCTATAATTTACAACTAATTTAGAATTTCTTCACTAATAATTATGTTTACCAGAATGCAAAAAGGGGATAGGAATACTCATAACACTGGTGAGTAGTAACTATTCTACTTGTTAAGTAAATCATACCAATTTACTATGAAAAAATCTCTACGTTAGAGGAATATTTTTTTGACCTCTCTACATGATGCGTCATCTAGCTAACTGGCTGATCCGTAATAATTCTATTTACGTGATATATTATATATATATATATATTAGCTCCCAATTCCAAAACCCGATATGCGTTAGGCAATTCTAAATTTATTCATGGGCAGTGCTCTAGGCTGATATAGCTGAATTATCTCCGCAAGAACCTGACCAATATGTACCTAAAAAATTCGAAATCTGAGGAGTTTTGAAAAGTTTTGAAGATAGTGTGTATGTTGATGATTGATGTAACTACATGTGTTTGAGATATAGATACTTAATCAAGTTTTGAAGAATCCTAGAGTTATTTCCTGTTGGTTGAAAGATTTTATTCAGTGATTGGAAAAAATTCAAAGTGTTGTTCAAGGTGAGTTTATATTGTTGTTACTAAAAATACAGCTTCAGGAGTCAGGAATCTTACCCGTGGAATCATGGGACCTGTTCATTGCGGATTGCAATAATTGTTCATGGGAATCATTATGTTTTGATTTTCATCAAATGTTGAGACGTCTAAATTACTTTTAATTTGTAGCGAACGGCCATGTACCATCAAACTAATCATACAGCAAGTAGGAACACAAGAGGTGTTTACCCTTGTCAGAGCAGTTGCACAATGATAAATCAGCCAATTATGTTTCAGCACGTAAGATATTAAGAATACTCCCAGAAGCTAAAATTCTTATGTTTTCTGATCCCAGTTGAGACAACTATTTTTTATTATCCGGATGAGTTGCACTAAGTGAATATAGTTCTTACTACCTCATCTCTAATTTATAATTTCAAATTTTGAAGGGTGAGCCCAAATATTCTTCATGGAGCGTATAGAGTCTGTTATCACTCAACTCCGTACCACCACAACTACTAAGAATGAAAATAAGGCCCCTGAGAGAAGACTACTGGATTACTACAAACATATTCCAGCCTATACTTTGATGATAAACAAAGAAAAAGTTGATGATATCAATGTCAATGAGGGTTCCCATTTGTTCTCATTCTGGTTTGGTGTGTCCACCTCGTTACCTCTATTCACTGCATGTCTCTGTCCATTGACAAATATGATTTCAATTGCTGCGCTTGCTACTAGCTGGAGATTGACTGCAACAGGTGAAGTTATACATGATGCTGCTGTCATATTAACATTGAATGCTGTATCTTTAGGATTTGGTGCTATTGCCAACATCTGTGTTATTCTTAACTTCAGTAAACTCCTAAATTATAAGGTAGGTCAGACCATTTCATCATCGGGGTTTTTTATTGCTTCAATGTTATTATTGTCTGCTTTAATACTTACATCAAAACATTACATGGGTTCAGGGAATCAATTCTCAGAAGGTTTTTGGTTTGCAGTTATCACTTGTGTCTTTTATTTTGTCTGTTCAGGGACTTGTCTCTTGAATTTTTTAGGATACTTAATTGGAATCTATCCACCAGATTTTAATTTAAACCGTTCAGAGAGAGGTTTGATTATTTATACTTTTGTTCTAGCAGTTTGGTTCTCTTGGGGTGCGGCGATGTTTTCTAGTTTGATTGAAGGAGTGAGCTATGGTAATGGGATATATTTCTGTGTTCAATCATTATTAACTATTGGATTTGGTGATATTGTACCAGTGTCAAACCTTGCAAAGGGTATGTTAATGCTTTATTCGTTTTTAGGGTTCATTATCATGGGTCTGATTATTGTTATGATTACCAGTACCGTTGCTTCCGCCAATGTCCCTGTTTTACTCTGGAATCAAGTCGAATTACTACGTAAGAAGACTTTGAAGAGACTTAATGAACATAATATAAAATTAAGTAAACAGGAGTCTTTTGATTTGATGAGAGCTGTTAGAAGAGATGCAAGAAGACATCAAGATAACTCTAGGACAATCATTACAATTTTTGTTTGGATGAATTTTTGGCTCGTTGGTGCCCTGATTTTTTATTGTGCTGAAGATTGGACCTATTTCGAGTCTGTTTATTTTTGTTTTTTATGTTGGTTAACTATTGGGTATGGAGATGTCACACCGAAAAATCCACCAGGAAGATGTTTCTTTGTAGTATGGGCATTAGCTGCTGTTCCATTAATGACTGTTTTGATTTCAGATATCGGTGAGAGGTTATACACAAAATCAAAAAACGATCTAACTTCTAAATTGGTATCTAAGTTCTTTGATAGAGCAAAGGTAGAGACGTCAAGAAAACACATCATGGAATTCGCAAGCTCTGAAATTGAAGAAGACATTGCTGCAGAAGAAAGTACAGAAATCAATCAAATAATGTCAGATTCAGAAACTCAAGATCAAGATCATAAAAATGTTGAAAAGACCTACTTGAACCAAGCGATGGAATTGATGGAACATATCAAAAAACTTATTGTCCAAATAAGAAAAGATCCGGATTGCCATTATAAATATTCATATTGGAAAACAGTTGTTGAATTATTAGAGATTGAAGAATTGCAAAGAGAAGAATTTGGATTAGATGAAGATAATTTTTGGTTAGGTGAGAATTCGCCATTAAGATTTCCAATTAATGAACCTGATTATCTATTATTTTTTCTGTTTGGTAAATTAGAAGAATTCATTATTGAGAGAATTGAAGACTTATCCAAACTTGATGAACAATTGAGTGATTATCAGAGAAATAAATCAATTATATCAGATATTCCAGAATTCGAAAACGAGGATGACTATAATAAATATTACAGTGCTACTCTAAGCAAGAAGCAAAAATGATTCAATCATGATGACCTGTGTTTATTGTTGATTAGATATCATTCATTTATCATTATTAAATTGTCATTCTATTTCAATATTATACAATCACTTTCTTCTCATTACTTTTGATCAATTTAGCTAATCGAGTCTCTGAGAAGCTAAAATTATCATCTACTTTACAAAACAAATTCCTTGAAAGTTCTTCAGCTGTTGGTCTTTGATGAGGATTAGTGATAAAACAAGAATCTAAAAATGATCTACCTATCATTGAAACATAAGGTAATGTATCTTCAGGAATAGGTGGTGCAGCTTTAGCTTTACCAATTTTCAGCATTGCTGGAATGGCTTCTAGATTAGACCATGGACGACGACCTGCAAACATTTCCAGAACAACACAACCTAATGACCATATATCAACTTTTGCACTATATCCTTCCCCACTACTATAAACAACTTCCGGAGCCATCCAAAAGATGGTCCCTTGCATTGACATTGATGCATTATTCTCATAAATATCATTTGACTTTTTAGAAATACCAAAATCTGAAATTTTACAAACACCATCTAAATCTAATAATAAGTTATCTGCTTTCATATCACGATGTAGAATACCTCTTGAGTGTAAGTATGATAATCCACTTAATACCTGAGACGTCAAGAATTTGATTAATGATTCATCAAATCTACCATGTAATCTTAAACAAGAAGCAACAGAGCCACCAGCGACATATTCTAGAAATAGATTATATTCTCTTTCAGTTTCTTCAAATCCTAGATATTGAACTATATTTAAATGATCTAAATCTTTTAATGTATCAACTTCTGCCCTTAACGCATGAATAACGTCAGCGATTCTTGAATTTTTTGACTTTAATCTTGGAATATGAACTTGTTTAACAGCAATCATTTCACCAGTGGTCACATTCAATGCAATATAAACATTACCAAATGTACCTTTACCAATTAATTCACCTTTAATCCATGAAAATTCACTAATCTCATCATTTTTGTCCTTTCTTAACTTTGAAATAAATTGTCTTTGATTTGGTTTAACCTCAACAACTTTTCGACCCCACATCTTTGTGCTTTGTCTTCTTGTTAATGAAGGTTGATTTTCTGGAGAAATATTTCTTCTTATTGATTCTCTTTTTCTAGCTTCTCCTGCTTCTCTCGCGACTGCTCTAATGGTCTTCATCCTCTGTGGTTTCCTTAAAGTGTCCATATCTCTATGTGTGCTACTAACGACACGTTTTAACGTGGGTGGTTCATTTTCTTTCTGTGGTACAACACCAAGGGTCTTACTGTTTGACGGGGACACTGGTGGTGACATGACATCAACGACTGGACGATCTAAATCAGCATGAGGGAAGAATTTCTCTAGATTATCATATAAAACTTCAGGAGCAGGTCTGACTATCATTTCTGAGATTAATGTTGTGGAATTCTTTGAATCAGAAGGTGTCTTTGCCCAAAAATCATCATCTGAACTGTCTTCTTCAGAAGTTTCAATGTCTAATGAAGGTGCATCATCAAATGAAATGGAATTTTCTTGAAACTTGTTATTAACTGATTTGATTGAAATTGATTTCCTTAATTTGTTTTCATTTGAAGTTTCACTTGTTGGAATTTTAAAATAACTCTCTGTTAGTTTTAGATCTTCCATCATCTTATCTTCAATATATGAATCTAATGTCTTTCTCGAAATTGGTGAAGCCGTTGTTCCCTTATAGGGTTCTGGAATTAGCGTATTTGACGAGCTTGGAATATACGGAGCAATATAAGTTCCTTCATTACTTATTGATTCCTTCACGGGTTCTAACCACATTTTCTTCGTATTTGCAATAGTTTGACCACGAGATTTAGCATTTGGTCTCTTTGGTGGTGGCGGTGCCGATCTTTTAGCAACTAAACTTGGTTTTGAATATGGTGATTCTCTTCTATTATCGAAATTAATCTCACCTTTTTCAGTTGGTCTAATAACTCTGAAACTGCTTGGAACTTCGCCCTTTATTGTAGCATGTGGTTTCTTTCTAGAAAGGCTACTTCTTACCGAAGCTGGCCTCGTTGAGGTTGGACTTAAAATTTCTGAAGTGGTTGATGGAGTGAGGGTGTTTGAAGATGATTGTGATGAAATTGATTGTGGCTTAGAGTCTGAACTTTTATCAGGAATTACTGAGTTGATACCTGATGAATTGAAAGTTGATTCCTCAAATGTTTTTTTGAAGTTCAGATAATCAACATCGGTTGTGGTATTAACAGTTGATTCATATAGGTATTGTGGAGTGTTTGGATAAATTTCTGCGCTTTCGAATGAACTCAAGTCAGAGACATTTGTTTTTGATTGATTAGTTTTAGAGAATTTAGTGGTCTTAATCAAAAATTTTCCTGTTGAAACATTGAATTTTTGTTTTATAATAATATCTAAAATCGAATCTTCCAAGGGTTCACCAACCAACGCATCAAAATCAGTTAGGTGGATAGATAGGATAGTTTCACTAGGTGCCAAAGTATCAATCATTGATTTTTCAAGTTCTTCCTTCTTTGTAATATTACCAATATTTAATGGTCTGAAATTAATATTATCTAGAGTCACTAAAATATATTTATCTGAATTCTTATTCTGAAGCGAAGGTTGATATTTCCTGTCTATTTGAACTGCAATAGGCTCTGACGTAGGGAGTATTTTAATGGAGGGTATACTTTTTGAACTGTTTGATTTATGATGTGATGATGATATACTAACTTTATCAGATACTGGAGTTCCAGGACTGATTGGAGATGTGATACTTGATTTCGAATTTTTTGATTTGGTCCTTTCTGATTTCTTTCTGAATTTACACAGAAGGCTTCTTGAATCATTTTCTCTACTACTTGAAGATTTCCTTTCATTATTATTTTCTTTATTTTGTGGTAAATGTGGTGTACTTGTTGAAAATAAAGAGGTAAAAAGTGAAGATTCTGAAGAGCTTGACTTCTTATGTTGTCTTCTGAATAAACTGTATCCACTTGTAGCAGAAGCAGGCGAAGCAGGAGATGACGGCCACCCAGATCTAGATGTCTCAATGGTGGAAAATGGTCTTCTTTTGGAAGATCCAGTACACAATTTCGATTGACCTTGAACAACTTTATTTCCTTTGCTTGAATCATTGAAAGTAGGTGTTGATAACGTTGTGGTTAATTTGTTGAGTGATGATGAATCTGATGACGACCTTGTTCTATTCTGAACTATATCTATCGCATTATCAGGATTTGAATTCAAAGAAGATAAACTTGTATTTGGTGATAATGGTGACTCAAAACTAAGAGTTGTTGTTGAAGAAGGTCTATCTAGTGTCTTTCTCAATAAATGAATGAATTTAGATTGTGATGAATCTTCAGTTGTTTCTAATTCATCTTTATACTTCTTTAGATTTTGATAACTTGTCAGTTCTAGAAATCTAGTTCCTGTTAGATTACGTTTCTTGAATGTGTTGATCCAGGATTGATTGAATTGATTCCACTCAAGCCATAGCTGAACTCTTTCCATAGTCCATTCTTCAGGTGCTGATACTACCCATGATATAGAAGAATTACGACTATGAGGTGAACTTTTAGTATTAGAAGCCCTATGAACAGGGGTTGGGGTGAATTTACCAACGTTGAGAATATCGGATTGAGCACCACTTGTGTTTAAGAAACTGAATTCTGCCTTGGAAGTATCAGATGAGAAATCAGAACCTTTTGTACTTTCATTTGGAGTTGAAGTTTGGATCTTCAAAGGGACTTTTGGGGTTGAATGTCTTGAGTCTGAGAGTGCACCAGATTTGGACTTAGAAGGAGTCAAGTATGAAAAGTGATCTGAACCAACTGTGTTTGTATGAGCAGTGTGAAATGAAGCAGCACCAGTACTATTATCAGCTAATTCATTGCTTGTATCGGACTTGCTTGCTATTGAAGTGGAAGTTGAGATATTTCGCTGTTTGGCTGGAAAAGAAGGAGGACTTGAATCAAAGTCAAAGTTTGAGAGATCTTCAGACATTGAGATGAATTGATAGTGTGTTTTTGTTATGAAGATTCTATATTTTATACCCGTTAGAAAGATGAGTGTAAGTACAGATAATTTATTATACGGGCTGCGTAACGAAAACGAGGGAAATAATGCAATTCTACTCATCTGAGCGAAGATGACGAGTAAATATGTTGTTTATTCTATATATATACAAGGGGAGCTCTATTAAAATCACTGGTGTCCAGTTTAATTTAGTTTAAGCTCAGTTATTCTTACGATTGTTCTGTCTGGTTTGGAAATAGCATGACGAACTTTTCTTTGTCTTCTTTTAGTGACTTTTGTGATTCTCATTGGTAATTTGGTTTTTTCTAACACAACACCCTTGATGGTGTATAGTGAAGGATCTATGACTGTGTCTGTAAATGTGTAATTACGGCTACCTAGAGTGGAAACATCATGGAATTGTAAAACATCACCTACTTCAGCATGTTTTAAATGGTATGGTAAGACAATTTTATCACCTTCAGTGATCAAAAACGGATTGTTGTGGACTTTTATGACGGCATAGATGTCACCCTCGAGTTTCAATTTGGTTAAATCAGCATTTTTCAATGTGATTTTTTCAAAGATTGATGGTTTAGTGAAGGTGGTCTCTTGATTGAATCTGGCTAAAGATGTGGAAAACGGACGGAAAGATGGAAGGACTGGAGTGAGTCTTTGTCTGAGCATCTGTGAGGCTGGTGCTGCTCTTGTGGCCAAACGTGAGAAGAAAGAGTTCATTTTAACTGTGATTCTTTTAAATGGTTTTGATCCTTTTTAACAAGTGCGATAATTTTTCACTTTTCAATATATGATGAACAAAAAATAAAAGAATTAATCACAGAAATACCCTGATTAGGAAATTACTGGATCAAGCCGAGTCGAGGGAGGATGATTTATAAAAATCCAAAATTATTCACATTTCCTCCTAAATTTCTCTCAGTTCCATCCAATTTCTTCTAATTTCTGCCCAAAATGGCCAATGTGAAACCTCAATCTGCTGTAAAGCCAAAGAAGGATCCGAGAGATGACAAAAATGCTCGTTACTTAGCTATCTACAACCAATTTTCCGGCTCTTTATGGACAATCATCTTCTTTAACACCATCATATTAGGATTGATCGTGGGACAACCAGGAATATATGTTGCCTCAAAAAACATCACCACAGGGATCCAAACACTTGCACTAGTTGAAGTGTTTAATGCTGCCATTGGTATTGTTAGAAGTCCTTTAATTACCACTGTTGCTCAAGTTGCATCAAGACTATTAGTAGTTTGGGGTATCTTTATTGCATTACCTAACTCTCCAGCCAATGTTCATTGGACTTATATTACAGTTCAATTAGCTTGGTCAATCACTGAAATAATCAGATATTTCTACTATGCTTTAAATATCACCACTGGTGGTAATCCTCCTAAGATCCTGGCTATATTAAGATACAATTTATTCTTTGTTCTTTATCCTTCAGGTGTTGCTAGTGAATTGACATTAATGTATTTGTCATTAGATGAAGCTGAAAAGGTCTGGGGTGTTTGGTATAGATATTTATTCTATGTTGTCTTTGTGATTTACGTTCCTGGATTTTATGTCTTATTTACTCATATGATTAGTCAAAGAAAAAAAGCTTTAAGAGCTTTGAAGGAAGAAGAAAAAAATAAAGTTAACTCAAAGCAAAAATAACTCCTTACTATTAATTTATAGCCATAATTTAGTAAATTTTATCCTACAATTGAAAACTCATAACTATTGAAAAAGTGTATATAAACAAACAACAAAATAATTATATTATAATAAATGAGAGTTCAAAGAAACAGAAATTGTTTCATTTTCACTCTCTTCAAGTGGTAAAAAGCATGTACAATAATAACAATTGTTCATTAAATCATTAAATCGTTAATGTATTATTTTTTTGGGGGAAGTGTTTCTATTTTTCATCAGTCCAGATATCATTACTTTTAGTTCTGGTTAATGTATTATAATCTCTTTCCTCATCATCTTCGAATCTTCTATTCTCTTCCTCATCTGAAGATGAATCGGATGATGTATCTTCATCGTTATCACCATATAAATATTGAGGACGGTCTTGAGTTGGTGAAAGCATATCATCATATAGAGGATGACTTTGTTTAGTATAAGATTGACCGTCATCATTTGGATCAACGTAATCATCAACATCGTCGTCGTCATCATCTCCTTCAACACCATGATAATGTTGGTTTTCCCAACCAACCAAAACGTCATCATCTTCTTCTTCATCTGAGGAACCGAATTTATTAGGTAAGTCATTTGATAATTCTTGTGACATATAACGTGAAAATTTATTATCATTATTATCATCTTCTTCTTCTTTAATATCTGCACCTGAACCAATTATATCATGATCAATATTTGGATCAAGTACTCTTGTGCCTTCTTGGTTGTCATCATCTTGATCCTGTGTAGTATCATCTTGATCTTGTGGAATCCCACCTAATAAAGCATTATACTTTTCTCTAGTTTCAACTAAAGTTTGATTAACATAAATCGTCCAATCTTCTGTGGAAATAGCATCTAGTATAACTTGATGGATTGTCGCAGGTGGATATAAAGCTGTGAATTTAACAACTTCCTCAGCAATTAGAGTTAAATGTCCCATGTATCCATATCTTAAACCTGTTTCCAATTCATAATCTTCACATCTTTGTTGACCTTCAATGATTAGTTTTGTAATTTTACCTAATCCGAACAATTCAATTGCTAAATATTTATTGTAACCAATTTCCATTGAACCATTCAAAATTTGTTGGACAATGTCGAAGACAACGTTATGTAAGAAATTATTCCATGGAAATTTGAAAAACATATCTAAAATTAATATGATTATTTGATTATCTGATAATGCTATTTTTAATTGATCACCAATGACTGGATCTTTTCTAATTTCTGCTTCCTGATCATCATATTTGATTTCTGAAGTTGAATCAATTTCATCAGAATCCGATTCTGATTCTAATGCTGGTTGTTTTTGTTGTAATTTTGACGATCCAATGTTTTCTTTATTATCATTCGTGAAATCATCAGGTAAAACTTTTTTTAACTCTTTATCATTTTCATAATCTTCATCATTTTCATCATCATCTCTTTCTATTTTCTCATCATTTGAATGAATGCTTAATTTATCGATGTTTCTTGAAGCTTCATTAGTTGAATCTAAATCATCTTGGAAATCATCTTGTTCTTGTTTTTCTAATTCGATGACTCTTATCCTTTCAAGATCTCTTTCACGAACAATTTCCTCACCAGTGACATCATTTAATAATCCCATATTTGAACAATGTAATAACTCAGCAAACAATTCACAAATTTTAAATCTTTCAAAACCTAATGGTTCAATCTTACCAAATGTTGTTTCCAATTCTGGAGTTTTCGCATGTTTCAATAATTTTGTGAAAAGTGGAATTTTTTTTTGAAATACTTTGATTAAATGACCTAAATATATAGGATCTCTTGAATTTGGTGGATGCGATTCAATGGTTATATATAAAACAGGAACGAAATCATAATCCGAATTGTTTTTTCTAATTATCTCAATAATTATACCGACACCATTAGCTAAACTTGTACCACCAGTTAACATAAGATCTGATAAAATTTCCATAATTGGTTCAGAAACTAATTCTCTAGTTAACTCATTTGGCCCAATTGTAGAATTATCAGTATTTGAGTTGGCACTGATTGTGATAAATGCCTTTATAAAATCACCAGCTGCGGACTGGATACTTGAATTAACAGTAGGTTTCAAGAAATTGATTAATTTGGTGATAAGATTTTGTTCTTTTAATAAATACACTATACCTGTTGGATTATCAGGTTTATCAGTGCTGATAACTTTTAATAGAAAATCCATTAGTGGAGGATTATCAATATGTTTTAGAAATCTATCAACTATATTTTCTTGATGTAATAAAAAATTCAGCATCTCTTCAATCTTCATATCTAACAAATGTTCATTAATTCTCATGAAATATGTAGATAAAACCATTGGCAAAGAACTATGTTTATCTAAAACACCCCATAATTTATCTAATAATTCTGAATTATCCATAAATGAGTCAATTAAAGACCAAGCATCAACGGATAAGATTTCAGCTGCAACTTGAGCTCTTCTTGTATGAATTTCTTGTGGAGTTTCAGGAATTTCACCTTTAACATCATGTTGACTTGAAGTTTCAGATACTGAGTCTGATTGAATAGCATCATCTTCTTCATCGATATTCTCTTTTTTCAATTCATCAACATCATCACATATCACATAATCCACTAAACAATTTAAAACTTCTCTATGCTTTAGATATTCTATAAGTTTGGTATTTGAGCTCACCACTTCATCCAATAAGTCTTGTTCGTCTAATAAGTCGTTCAATATGGCTAAATTAGGTGATGAGTTATCATTTTTACCATCTTCTTCATCATCTTGATTGAATTTGAAATCAAAATCAGATGAGAAATTGTCAGAATCACTAGATGATGAAGAATCGTTCCTTGATTTTTGTGAAGTTCTACCTTCTTCCTGTTCGTCTAAATCATCTTCACTTTCTTGATTCTTTGGGATGAAACTCTTTTTAAGCAATGTATTTATGATTGATATTTCACCATATCCGTTACCAAATCTCCAAAATGAACTTGACATATTTATTGAATGACTAGTTAATGAGATATGGGAATTATAACTATAATAAACGGTAATGCAAATATATATGAAAGAGCAATAAAATTTAATTCAACGATTGTAAAATTCTCTCTTTATTGATTAATTATTAAAATAGTAGATCTTTGACCCAATCTGTTCTAAAGAAAAAGTGGATAATTAGCAATGCAGAGCCGTGGCTATATCAATGAGTACCAAATACCAGTCTCGTGACACTTGAATGACGCAAAGGAGTTTGAACTTGAATAGAATAAACCTTGAATATAATTATCTCACCGTTCAACAACGATAAATGTAACAGATATCAAGCCGCTATTTTTGCAGAAGAAAAGGAAAATGCCAGAATCACCCGTAATCAACTCTTTAATTCCAGTGAGATGAGCAATATCTCCAACAGAGAAATTGAATGTAATTGGGTTTTTTTTTTAAAGTATAAATTTGCAATTTATCTATGATTAATTTGGTTTTTTTTTTCGTTGTCGATGGTTTTTTTTTTTTTTCCAATTGTGGTGCGAACCAGAAACTACGAGTAATTGAAGAGCTGAAATATCAAAAATTGTGTCTATTTGTTTAGAGATTGGGCTAAATTGATCAGTTTATCGAAGGGTGGAATCACTCCGGCGTTGCTGAAATCGTTGTTGTCGTTTTCAAACGAAATTTGCACTTTATTCTGGATGAATTCGGCATCAAATGCACCGATGATCTTCTTTAATAGTAGTAAAATATCTAGTTGTGCTTCATTATAAAATCTAACGTTATAACTTATAGATTTCACCAGTATATCCAACATCTGGTCGAGTGGGAAATCAAATTCTCCATTACTGTTAAATCTGTTGATCACTTGAAATTGTCTATCAAAATGACTTATTTCCCATAATTTTAACAAGTTCGATGATGAAATAATATCAAATTTGGCACTTATTGCAGTTCTAGCTGCTGATATGGAGTTCTTATAATGACCTGCACGATATGCAGTGATACCAATCAATTCCCATTCTAAAGCACTATGTTTCAATTGATTTTTGTTTGACAATTCATTGGCAACTATCAACACAATTCTTAAATCATCATAAATTATTAAAAATAAATCATCTAACCATTTCTCACATAGTCTCTTCTTTTTGAAAGTGACTTCTGATGGTACTTCTGATTTTAGTGACACTGTTGATAAATTACTCTTATATTCTTCATCCATTATAAAAGCTTCTGATCTTTGTTTTAATAATCCATCCCATCCGATTTTATTGATAATCATCATTAATAGTTCATGTGATTTTTTATATGTTCCTCTTAGTGTATGTGTGTTAATTCTAATTAATGCAGGATCGACTGCCTGAACTTCAAACTTTGAAGAAAATTTTATCAAATTACTTGAATTTGGTCCAAAAACTTGTGATGGGTTATTAGACCAAACAAATTCAACTTTACCTTCATTTGGTAAGGGCAATTCGGGAGTGTCTGATGGTTTTAAAGTGAGTATATCTTTTGGTCTTTCACTGTACATTGGAGCTGAATTTAATGATACCAATGCACCTACTATATCATTATTCAGAATTTGACATTTGATCAAGTAGTACCAAGTATCAAAATTAATTGGATTTATCATAACTGCATGAAGGGAGACATTATATGCTAGCCTGAAATCACCTTTTGTTAATAAGAAGTCTATTTGTTCATTTAATAATAACGAATCTCTTGGATTTGATAAAATTGCTTTATGTAATTTTTGTATTGCTTTAATTTCTTGATTATTTCTAAACAATAGTCTACTTGTGAATGAGTCAAAAACGTCTCCATGAAGGTCTTCGATTAATTCAATTGTGTAATCATATAGATCTGTAAGTTCCACTATTTTATAAAGAGTATCAATCAAGTAATTTTCTCTAAGTGATGGTTTTTGAACAGTAGGACGGGCACCCATCAAATGGCCTTTATCCATTGCTTGAACAAGTTTTTGAATGATATACCTTGCCATTGAAACTGATTGAAATGGGACTTTTTCGACTAAACCAGGTATTTTTCTTTCAAAATCACCATTTATTATGACAGACCTAACAATTCCACTAACGAATAGTTCATCCCAAATTTGATCTGAGATTTCGTTGAGGATTTTACTGTTTCTATCAGCAGGAATCACTTGCAAATGAGCAGGAGTTGGAGTCTTCGTTGGCAATTCAACTTTGATTCTAATATCACATCTGCTGATTGCATTGAAAGAACAATACGTGAATATACTTGGATGCTTGATGGAGGATGTAGTTTGATTCAAATTCAGAGTAGTGATATAACCGATTGGTGAGACTGCCGACGAGACATCAATCCCTGTAATGAAATGGTATTCACCGTCTTCCTTATGAGTATGTTTGTTGTATTTGGAAATATGAACCAAATCAGGAGGTCCTAATTCTTTATAATTCGATAGTTCTGTAGTTCTTGAGCCAATTGAGGTGCCAAACACCGATTCAGTTATTCTATGTGATTTTCTCATGTTAGTGAACTGCACAATTCAAACATTTGAAGCGTGATTGGGTTATATATCTTTAGTACTTACGTTGGGACAATAACAACAGGTCTATTAATGGAAGAACGAAGCCCAATATGGTCCCTTTTCTTTGCGGAAAAAGTGTCAGATGCAAATGCGGCAGTGGGTGTGCTCTGTCTTGTTGCTCCATGTCCATTGGCTGGAGTCATGCCTTCACTCATGGCTTGGTTCCCTACAAAATAATTGATATCTCTTCTTATTTTCAAGTGTTTCTGTTGTTGATTTAAAACTGGATGACTAAGCAGAAAACCCAAAAATCAAAAAAAAAAAAAAAAAAAAAAAATCAAACAATTTCCTCTTAAGAATCCACAAATTCGAATTCGAGTCCAGAAGGCCAAATGAGCTCAGAAATCGAGAAAAAAAGACTAGCTGTACTCGAATCCTTGAAGAGGGGTCGCACCCCTAAGCCACAGGCCCCACAGCTCCTCAATGGCACTTCTGCACAGGTAAGTATTCAGAGGTCCGTTGAGAAGCAGACATCCTCTTCCAGCGTTGATATGGTGACGTTGCTGGACTCTGTGCTAGATCTCCGAAGACTAGGCTATTCATTCGATAGAATCTTGAAGGAGTCTGGCGTGAAGAGGCAGTTTTTAAAGATGTGTTATGATCATTGGGGCTTTCCTGTACCAAACGAGGTTCCTCTGAAGAAGGCTTCTACTCCAAATCCTATTGCTGTTACAGTACAGACAGTACCCATAAATACTATAGATAATCCCTCAGTGCAACCGATACCCAGTAATAATTCCAGACCGAAGTTTAACAATAAGTATGTAAGAAGTACAAATGAACGTCCAATATGGTTAGATAATTTATACTTTTCACTAGAGTCATCAGATGAAGAAGAAGATGATAATGATAATGAAGAAGATGATCTTGTAATCATCAAAGAAGTCAAGGCTGCTCAACAATCTGCCAAAAGATCAGCAAGTGAAGAGATTGTTGATACTCCTGAAAAGAAAAGAAAAATAGAAGATATTAAAGAAAATATTGAATCTATTAGACTGAAAAAGAAACAAATATCTTTGAAGAATGAATTATTGAGTAGCAAAATTAAAAATATTGAACCAAACCTGAAAAAAGTTGAAGCACAAATCAAAATAAAGTCAAAAGTGATACCAGGCCTTGAATCTCAAATATCAACAATGGAAAAGAAACTACAAGCTTTACGTAAAAAGCTAGATGCCGATAAAGAATCAAAAATTGAATTAGAAAAGGAAAGAGAAGAATATAATTCATTAAAGAGTACATTGGCATCTGGATTAATTGAGATAGAAGAATTAGAAAAAAAAGAATTGAAACTTAAAGAAATAGAGACTCCAAAAGAACTCAAAGAACAAAATTCAAGAAAAAACAGTCAAAGTGGTAAAGAAAATAAACAACCTGAAGACCCAAGTCTAGTTTCAAGTGAAACTATTCACAAGATTCCAAAAGTAATACAATTCAGCCTAATTATGAAGGAGGAAAAGAATAAATTACAGATAAGTATTTGAAATTTAACAAAAACTCACCCAACTTCTCATTTATACTCTTTTCTTTTATGTTTTATATTAGAATCCACGTTTTTTCAAAATGATTTACTAACCAAACATTACTACAGGCAAATCCATCAGGTTTCTCGCCATATCAGTCATATGGTTATTCCAATACAGAAAAGAATTTCAAATTCAATGAAACGAATGATCAATTATGTCCAATAGAGTTAACTAGTGGCTCTTGTACAGATAAAGGTTGTAAGTTTCGACATTTAAATTTCTAAAACTGCATTATTAGAAATAATACACATTATATCTCATCAAACAATTTGTAGAAAAGATTCCATATAATATATATATTTACTCCATTTAGATTTATTTAAAATCACCTGGAACTGGGTATGTTGAAGCCCAAGCAGAAACTTCTTCATTTAATTTCTTAACATCTTCAGATTCGTCAGCTAAAGTTTTGAAATTGTTTAATAGAGCTCTTGCATCTTCACCAGTGGCTTTTGATTTCAAGTCCAATGCAATTTTGGTAGCTCTATCAATATACTCAACGACTTGATCAAATTCCTTCTCTTCAAATCCACGTGTAGTCATAGCAGGTGTACCAACTCTTAAACCAGATGGGAATAAAGCAGATTTGTCTCCTGGGATAGTGTTTTTATTAGCAGCAATATTAATTCTTTCTAAGACTGCTTCTAATCTTGCACCATCAATATTTTTTGATCTTAAGTCAATTAAGATTAAATGGGTATCTGTACCATCAGAGACTAAATCAAACCCTTTTGATTTTAAAGAATCAGCGAAATAAGCAGCATTAGAAACGACTTTCTTTTGATATTCTTTATATTCTGGCGTTTGTGCCTGTTTCAAAGCAACGGCTAATGCAGAGATGGTATGATTATGTGGGCCACCTTGATGAGCTGGGAAAACAGAGAAATTAATTTTCTTCTCTAAATCATAATAAATTTCTTTACCTTTTTTAGTTGTCTTTCTTAAACCTTTTCTAAAGAAGATCATTGCACCTCTTGGGCCTCTTAATGACTTATGAGTGGTGGTAGTGACAATATCTGAGTATGGGAATGGAGATTCAGTGACACCAGCAGAGACTAAACCTGAAATATGTGCCATATCACTCAAGACATATGCATTAATCTTGTCTGCGATTTTTCTAATTCTTGCATAATCAATTATTCTGGAATATGCAGAAGCACCAGCAACAATAATCTTAGGTCTAAATAGTTCAGCAGTTCTTTCTAATGCATCGTAATCGATAATCCCTGTTTT
Organism: Phaffomyces antillensis; assembly: GCA_003707195.2. Taxonomy (NCBI): domain Eukaryota; kingdom Fungi; phylum Ascomycota; class Saccharomycetes; order Phaffomycetales; family Phaffomycetaceae; genus Phaffomyces; species Phaffomyces antillensis. The sequence goes on from PPNI02000018.1 coordinate 127,111, forward strand.
TTCATCTAATCTATATGGAACAGTTTGAAAATATTTGGAAATGTACGAAATTTTGGCAGTTGGAGTTTGATAACCATGAGACAAATGACCACCATGTGGTAAATCAAGACCCATTAATCTATCACCAACGTTCAGAACTGCAGAGTAGGCGTATAAGTTAGCTGGAGCACCAGATAATGACTGGACATTAACACCCCATAATTCAGAATCTAAATTAAACGCTTCCAATGCACGTTTTTGACATAATGATTCAGCTTGATCGATGAATTCATTACCACCGTAATAACGCTCACCTGGATAGCCTTCTGAATACTTATTTTGCATTTCTGAACCTAATAGATCCATGACTGCCTTAGAAGTGAAATTTTCAGATGGGATTAATGTGATTGATGATTTTTGTCTGGTCTTTTCCTTGTTTAGAATTTCTGCCATTTCTGGATCAATTTCATTGACTGATTCGGATAATAATTCTTGAGCTTTCGTGGAAATTGCATATGATCTCTATTTAAATTGTATAGTTAGTATTTGACGTTGTTTATTCCATTGGTGAAAAGCATTGGGTACATACAGTGATTGATCTTGAAAGTCTTTGCATTGAAGCAACAGAACGGAATTGAGCTCTAAGCATCTTTACTCTTCTTCTTTAAATGAACTGTATACAAGAATTGAGAAATTTCAGTTAACGAGCTCAAGGAAATGATGGACTTTAATTACTTTTTATACTGAAATTAAGAAAATTTAGATTATGTAAGCGAAATGTATCACATGAGGCTGACTCAGATGTGACTTCGCCGGTGACTCGGACAAACAAGTTAGACCCTGATTATTTTGTGTACAATTCTGGCTAAAGATTTACTCATTATTCTGATTAACTCTGTTGTTTTCTATACATTCAATTCATGACTCATTACTGTTCTCTTATATTTATAATTTCATTCAATTTTTGGTATCTTAGAGATTTTAAACCTTCTTGCACATCCTCTGAGCGTTACTTCATGAAGCCTAGTACATTTCACATGAGAAGGCGCTAAATTTGAAACATCTTTCACCAAAGTATCGATTCCTATTCTTTCATTAACATTCAATTGAAGGATTTCGCTGACTAGAAACCAACAATCATCAGGATATTTCTCCCTTAAATGATTTTTATCTTCTGAAAATACTTTAAATTCTGGATCAGATTCAGTTGCTCTCTTCCATGGGTATTTCAAATTGTACATCGCGTATAATAATACACCTAAAGACCAAACATCATTAGCTTGACTATCATATTTCAATTTTCGGAAAGCTTCAGGTGATATTAAAGATTCTGTTCCAACTAAACCAGATGCTTGAGTTCTATCCTTACCGAAATAAAAAGCAACACCAAAGTCAATGATCTTAACAATCCCAGTTTCGGTCATCATCAAATTCTCTAATTTAAGATCTCTATGAGAAACGTAATGAGCATGCAAAAATTGAATACCTTCACAAACTTGTCTGAAAAAGCAATATATCTCTTCTTCTTTAGGTTTAACATATTGTATAACTTTAAGGAAACTATATGGTGCATATTCAAGAACTATCTGGGTTGAAGTCATACCATCTATGAATTTATAGCTTTGTAATACATTGACATGACTCTCATTCAGATTATCCACTATTTCGAATTCTTTGTAACAACGGTCTCTATATTCGTTTTTCTTCTCATAGGCTTCTCTTCTATTGAACGTCTTAACTGCGAAGTATTCATTTGTTTGTTTCTTGTAATATAAGTCAACTTTACCAGATACTCCAGACCCCAAGTTATTAACTAATTTACCGTAATTATTCATAGAGTCGAGTTTGGCTTTTAAGGTCCCTACTGAAGTTGCACTTGATAAAGATGTTTTGTCACACGACACTTGTGTGTCGATTGATTTCTTGAAAATTGCCTTCAACTGTAGCATTTTGCCTTCATATGTGACTGAAGTTAATGAATGAAAGATTAAATTTGGATTCTTATTGTTGAGTCTCAAATTTTATACTCCATTTACTCCAAATGTTTCAAATGAGAAGTTCTTGGAGAAAACCAAAAAATTGCTTATCATTTATCCGAATTACGAGGGTTGAATTTATCCGAGTTGGGCAATTTGTTCGGGTCTTATTTCATTCCTGATTAGGTAAAAAGTAAACAAATACATCGAATCCAAAACAAACAAATTTTTATCTGTAAGCAATAAGCAATTTCAGCTAATTTTTGAATCTTGAAAGCATAATAAACCGATCTTTTAGCCATTGAATTGCTTTTGTTGGATCTTCAGTTGAGAATAATAGACTGCTTAGATAAATACTTATTCACTTATATATATCTAACCACATATTGTTGACAAAAACTTGGTTCTTTATTTTTCATCCATCACAGCAAAATCATTCTTGCTTGTTCTTTGATGCACAAAGCAGAATCAAATTCTTCTAATTGGAAGAAAGTCATAACAATACTACCTATAGTGCTCATTTCTGATGCTACTGGTGTAGTTGGTCTGTTGGTCTACAGAAATCAGCTTAAGAATAAATCACTGTTAGCATTATCAATTTGTCATTTCATAATTACATTGTCATTTCCGTTCACATTCATAAAGAATAAGGCTTCAACTTTGATCTTGTTTGCAATAACACTTATCTCTGGTCTAGCCATTTTGGGAGCTGGTCTCTCATACTTGAATCTATTTCCACTTGAAAATATCAGTTCCATCGATGACTTATCCCTATTTAAAGCATTCAACAGTCTGTTTTTACTCTCACTTATATCAATTGGTATCTCTATAGGGAGCTTACTCAAGACCTATCAAGACGATAACTACATAGTTACTGAGGACGATGAAAATAAGAATGAAACTCTACAGTTGGATGAAAATATGTCTCCAAATCATCAACAAAAACAAAATATGATCTCCTTGAAACCATCAGCTGCAACTTTGGTTGATCCAAGTGTTGTTAACCTAGAAGATGGTAATAGCATATTTATGTTTAGTTCAATCTCTAAAATTGCATCAAAAGTCAATGGAAGTATACAAAGTTTTAATGATTCTAATCCATCAACATTCAATGGGAAACAAGATTACTCAATCAAAAAACTATCCATCATAAAACAATCAAATTCATCTACTGATATTTTTAATATCCCTGAAGGCTCTTCAACCACAGATCTTAATAGTCTACCACATACCGCTACCCCAGTCATAAGTAAGACCGTTGATATCAGATCACCATCAAAGACTTTATTAGTCGAAAGAGATGCAATTAAAAGACTACCTAGTGCTTTATTACCACCTCATTTAAGACCTCAAGAAAAGACCATTTTTTCCTCTTTCAACCCACTACCAAATGCAGATCAATCTCAACAGTTACAATCTCCTGTTAGTTTCAAAATCAATCGTTCAAATATCCCGCATTCTCAAACTGTTTTAGATTATCGTCGAGAAAGTATACCAGAAGATGACATTTTACAACAAATTCCAAGATCAACAACCATACAAGAAATGTATCCATATTTGAAGAGACCTACAAAGGCAGGGAATCAACTACAGACTATTTCATTACAAGATTGGCAAAATCGAGATGAGTGGTACTCTAAACAACAACAGTTAAATGCTTCTTCAGACACGTATAAACCATTTCAAGAAGAACCAACTTTTGGGAATTATGTCATTAGTGAAGATTCAGATAGATTTACAATCACTGAACCTGAAAATGAGATCAATGAACAATCTAATGGAGTTGAAATTGAAGAGAGTTCAACTGAAGAGGTTATGAAGTATGTTGATCATTTGAATGAATACAGAAATGATAGTTTTTATGAAGGTGGAATTGATCAAAGTTATTCAACCTTACACCTTGGTGAACTTTATAATGAGCAGTCCAGTATTACAAAATCAGAATTAAACTCTCCTCAAAAGTCAATATTTGGATCAAACTCATACAGACATTCTAACAGCTCATTTGTTAGAACTTTCAACAATTCAGGTCCACCATCACCTAAAAAGGGATCAAGATCAACTAAATCTTCACCAAAAAAAAGAAAGTTGAGAAACCTATCTTTATCAAGCATAGTTTACAAAGGCCATGAAGAGACACTACCAAACTTCACATATGTACATGAACTGCAAAGCTCGCCAAATAAAAAAAGAGGATCAACAGGCGAAATTGAAACGAATAAGATACCACAAACTCCAACTAAGGTTTCAGTCTCTGAAACAGGTGACAAAGATGCCACTCATGTTAAAGATACCCCGGAATCAAATAATTCGAACTCTTCCTTTCCATCTGATGTCATTGGTCAATATGACAGAGAAAAGTGGAAAACACTGCAAAGATTGAATCTGGTTGGAGATACTGAAGAACTTTAGAATTTTCATTTATTTATTTAAGTACTGATTATAGTAACTAATCACTAATATAAAGGACATTAGCTGGTCAGTGGCTATCTTCACATGTAGATTGTGACTGTTTATATCTTACCATAGTACTAGTAGTAATACTACTAGTAAAATCCCCATGCGGTTTGGAGCCCTTAAACTTTTGCCGCTCGTTTTTTTTTCCATCCAAATTATTGATAAGTGTTCAACTCAAATTAGTCCAAATCAATCCAACTCTAGAACAATTTCGAAATGTCTGTGGAGCTTATCGACAATCCAGTCGTCAAATCCTCCCAACTTTTGAAGCCTCGAATCATCACTCAGCGTCCTTACGTTCTTCCCTTTGTGGTTTTATACCCATGGTTCTTTCATATTTACTACAATGATTATGAAAAATATATCGGTGGTGAAGAATGGACTTTCGTCTATCTTGGTTCCATCATCTCATTGCAATGTCTGTTGATCTTGATGCCCCACTGGGCTGTCAACATTGATGCATTGTTCAATTACGTCAAAACAGAGAGTGTTTCAGAAGCCACTCATATTTTAATCCATACTACTCCAAACAATGGTGCTAGTGCAATAAATAAAATCTTACGTGAAAAATATCCTGATGAAATCCAAACTTCTTTCTTATTCCAAAAGAGACGTTTCATCTATCATCATGACATAAATAAATTCTCCCCTCCTCAATTCGTCGTTGATCAATCTCCAAGATTAAGTGTTTATCAAAATACAAAGGGTATCACAGGTGATTTATCAAAATCCCAACGTTTATATGGTAAAAACTTCTTTGATATTCCTGTTCCTACCTTTGGTGAATTATTTATCGAACATGCCACTGCTCCATTCTTTGTTTTCCAGGTCTTTTGTGTTGGTTTATGGTTATTAGATGAATTTTGGTATTATTCGTTATTTACTTTATTCATGTTGATTGCCTTTGAATGTACTTCTGTCTTTCAACGTCGTTCCACTATGAGTGAATTCAGAACAATGGGTGTGAAACCATTCCCAATTTGGGCTCATAGAAATAACAAATGGGTTAAAATTGAAACCACTGAATTATTACCAGGTGATTTGGTCTCTATTGTTCGTACAGGCGAAGACTCTGCTATTCCTTGTGACTTAATCTTGACTGATGGATCTGCTATTCTTAATGAAGCTATGTTATCTGGTGAATCTACTCCATTGCTAAAAGAATCAATTAAATTACGTCCAGGTCACGAAGAATTGGAACTAGAAGGTTTAGATAAAAATTCAGTTTTACATGGTGGTACTAAAGCTTTACAAGTAACTCCTCCAACTGATCCTGCTATTGAATTAGCTCCAGATAACGGTGCTTTAGCTGTTGTTTGTAAAACTGGGTTTGAAACTTCTCAAGGTTCCTTGGTTCGTGTTATGATCTTCTCAGCGGAGCGTGTTTCTGTTGGTAATTATGAGTCTTTATTCTTCATTTTATTCTTATTAATTTTTGCTATTGCTGCTTCATGGTATGTTTGGGTTGAAGGTACTAAAATGGGTCGTATTCAAAACAAATTGATTTTAGATTGTATCTTGATTATTACTTCTGTTGTTCCACCTGAATTACCAATGGAATTAACAATGGCTGTTAATACCTCATTAGCTGCTTTGGGTAAATACTACGTTTACTGTACTGAACCATTCCGTATTCCTTTAGCTGGTAGAATTGATGTTTGTTGTTTTGATAAAACTGGTACTTTAACTGGTGAAGATTTAGTTTTTGAAGGGTTAGCTGGGTTTGGTGACTCTATACGTCATTTGTCTAAACCAAATGAAGCTCCTGAAGTTACCAATCATGTTTTAGGTTCAGCTCATGCCCTAGTTAAGCTAGATGATGGCGAAGTTGTTGGTGATCCAATGGAAAAGGCTACTTTAGAAGCCGTTGGTTATAATATTCAAGGTAAAGATACTGTCGCTAGAGAAATTGATGGTAAAGTGGAAAAAATCAAAATTTTACGTCGTTTCCAATTCTCTTCAGCTTTAAAAAGATCTTCTACCATCTCATCAATTGGTTCCAAAACTTTGGTTTCCGTTAAAGGTGCACCTGAGACAATTGGTAAAAGATTGATTAATATTCCTGAAAATTATGAAGATATCTATAAATCTTTTACTCGTTCAGGTTCTCGTGTCTTAGGTTTAGCTTACAAATATCTTGAAGATAACATAAATGGTTCCAAAGTTAATAAATTAGAACGTGAAGATATTGAAAAAGATTTAAATTTCGCTGGGTTTATTGTTTTCCATTGTCCTTTGAAGGATGATGCCATTGAAACGATTGAAATGTTAAATGAATCTTCTCATCGTTGTGTTATGATCACTGGTGATAATCCTTTAACAGCAGTACAAGTTGCTAAAGAAGTTAAAATTGTTGAACGTGAAACTTTAATTTTGGATGCTGCCACTGATGAAGTCACTACAGGTCATGATTTGATCTGGAGAAACGTTGATGAAACTAAAATCATTCCTGTTCATGCTGAAGATGCCATTGATGAAGAATTATTCAAAAGTAATGATATTGCTATCACAGGTTATGCCTTGTCTAAATTATTAAACAATCCAAAATTAAATGATCTAATCAAGCATACTTGGGTTTTTGCTCGTGTTTCCCCTGCTCAAAAGGAATTCATTTTAACTACTTTCAAACATTTGGGCTATAATACTTTAATGTGTGGTGATGGTACTAATGATGTTGGTGCTTTAAAACAAGCTCATGTTGGTGTTGCTTTATTAAATGGTACTGAAGATGGTCTAAAGAAAATAGCTGAACAAAGAAAAATTGAAGCTACTGTGAAAGTTTATGATAAGCAATGTGATTTCTTTGTTAAATGGGGTAAACCAATTCCACCTGCTCCTTTAGCAATTGCTCATTTATATCCTCCTGGTAAATCGAATCCTCATTATATCAAAGCGTTGGAAGCTCAAGGTGTTGAAATCACTGATGAAATTAGAAAATTAGTCGCTGATAGTAATAAAATACCTGATGTTCCAGTTGTTAATGCACAAGGTCATGTTGTTGATAAAGGCACAAATGATATGTCTAGTAAACTAATGGAAGCAATGAATCAATTTGAAGATCAAAATGAAGCACCAACTTTAAAATTAGGTGATGCATCTGTTGCGGCCCCATTTACCTCTAAATTAGCTAATGTTTCAGCTGTCACTAATATTATTCGTCAAGGTCGTGTTGCATTAGTTTCCACCATTCAAATGTATAAAATTTTAGCATTGAACTGTTTGATTAGTGCTTATTCATTCTCAGTTATTTTCTTAGCAGGTGTTAAATTTGGTGATGGTCAAGCAACTGTTTCCGGGTTAATGATTTCAGTTTGTTTCTTAAGTATTTCTAAAGGTACACCTATTCAGAAATTATCTAAACAAAGACCTCAAAATGGTATTTTTAACATTTATATAATGGGTTCAATTTTAGGACAATTTGCTGTTCATATAATTACATTGATTTACATAACTGCAGAAATTTATAAATTAGAACCAAGAGAACCACAAATTGATTTGGAAAAGGAATTCAAACCATCTTTATTGAATACAGGGATCTTTTTATTACAATTAGCTCAACAAGTTTCCACTTTTGCAGTCAATTATCAAGGAAAACCATTCAAGGAAAGTATTCAAGATAATAAAGGGATGTACTATGGTTTATTAGGTGTTTCTGCATTAGCATTAGCTGGTTCAACTGAGTTCATTCCTGAATTGAACGAAGCTATGAAATTTGTTCCAATGACATCTGAATTCAAATTCAAATTGACATCAACTCTATTGTTAGATTTAGGGGTCTCTTGGGCAATCGAATTAATTTTGAAATATTTCTTCATGGATGATCAACCTGCTGATATTGCGGTTCGTGATTGAGAACTTTTTGAAACTAATTTTAATTTATAGAGAAAAAAATGTTGAATTATATAGATTGAGATTGATTAATCTACAAAGAACAAGGTATAGAAAAAGATTATCTGGTTTATATTACATTCCCATCAGAGAATAATATATTTATTATATGTAAATCATTTAAATTAGTCAATTTGTCTTTGTAATATCAGAAGAAGAAGTCTTTAATTTCGTCTTTAGTCTTTCTTTTAGCAATAAAACATCAAAATCTTTCCATTTTAAAACAGTTGTAGTTCTACCCTCAAACAATTGAAATTCATTAGGAAATTCTTTTGATAATCTTAAGATTAAATCTGTTGCTTCTTCTTGTGCTAAGGCGTTAGTTAATGATAAACTAGTGACTACTCTTTCAGTAAGACCTTGTAATGAATGAGGTAAATCTGATCTTAGAGATGTAAAAATTTCTAAAACTTGACCTAATTTATCGAATAAATACATGTCATATTTCAAATCCGGTGATATTTGTCTATCTATTTTAGCTTTTTCCTTCTGTTTAATTCTTTGTAATAATGAAATCTTTGAATTCTTGTTATACTCTAATTTTTTTTGCTTCTTAAGCTTTTTATTTTCCAAAATTTCAATTCTCTCTCTTTTCAGTTTCAATGATGATAATGATTTGGTCTTTAATACATTTTTGTCTATTGTCGGTAATTCTTTCCATTCCATATAATTCTTCTCGAACCATTCTTCTAATTTTGCTTCAAAAACTTTAGCTCTTTTGAAAAGGTCTTGAAATTTAAGACTTTGGATATTATCAACATCAATAATATATTCATCATTATCATCTATTTTCAAACCCGTAAACTCTGGCCAGATGTATGCAATTTGAAGAATGTCTTTCAATTCAACATTGAATTGTGTTAAGTTTTTAATTTGCGGTAACAATGAAAATAATCTAATGTCAGCTGTATGATTTATCATGTGTAAAATTGAAATATTATCAAAAGCAATGAAAATTTTTTTTAATCTGTTGAGTTCAGATGGTAGTTTGGGGATTTTAGGGATTTCATTCTTAATACCATGGTTTTCTTCTTTTTTAAGTTTCAATTTTATGTCTATCTCTTTCAATATTTCAGGGTACCAAATTTCAGAAACGTCTCTATGAGATTTGATTCTATTATAAAACAATGATTTAGACACTGGTTCATTAAATTCAGGTTTGAATTGGAAATCAACACACTGGTGTTTCAATTTATCCCTCTCGTCTCTTTCCTTGATTAATTTATTGGATATTGTAAATGGTTTCAATTTCGAATCTAATTTAACATTTTGAAAAAATGGAATGGAAATTCTTGATTGTAATTTAGGTGTAATTACTCTATGAATACTTGAAATACAAACCCCATTCGTTAGATACTCAAGAGTTTGTCCAACATTACAGACGATAGTATTGGGTTTAGGAGTGACGTTTATCCATTCTCCATATAGATCTTGAACTTGTAATGAATCTTCAGTTAAAGTAGGCTGGAATAAAAAAGTTAAAAAATCTGAATCTTTATGAGATCCACAGCCTTGATTTGTTATTTTCTTATTGTTTAATTTTTGCAGTGATTTCTCAGATGGGTATTTAATTGCTTTCAATTTAGAGAATTGGTTTTGTGGGTTTGTGAAATCGATATATTTTGAAGATTCTTCAATTTTGATTCCAATTGAATCAAATATAGTTTCTGTTATTAATATTGATAATTCATTCATTGAAGCAAAGAAATCAGTTACAGATTTCTTGAAAAATGGAAGCTTCTCTGATGATGGATATTGATTCGGTCCATATAAATTATCATAAACAGTACTAACTTCATCCAATACTTTATCAGCAGAACAAAAATCAATTTGTTCTCTCCAGTCGATTAAGCCATTTGTGTTCTCCTTCTCTAATCCATTATATCCAAGGAAGTGTTTGGACTTAGACATTTGTATTTCATTTTTCTCAATGTCTGACAGACTGAAAAAAGATTCAACTTCTTCAGTCAAAGCAGTAACGATATTCTGATCTATATATTCGTCATAATTGAAGATATAGAAGAAGCCATAGTCCATAACCGCGTGTTTCATGGCGTCCAGCACAGCGTCTCGGTCATCCTTAAGGAGTGAAAGGTCGATTTGTGGGATCGATTTGGTTCCAGACATGAATTTCAAAAGAGTCTTTATCGAATTTTACAGCATTAAAATTTATATTACTGAAAGTTTTGTTTACAAATGTCCTGATTGGGAATTCCGGTCTAGTCACGTGATGCCAACGCCTGTGTTTTTTCTTCACTCCGCATTTCGTGACCGAGATTTTTAGCATGAGTTTTTAGTAAGCAAAAAATGGTGAGTCTTTTAGGTAATTTTACGTGAGTTAGCTCGTATGAAAAAAGGGTTACAGCTATAAAATAATCAGCAGTGGATACATTCCAAAAGCTCCTGCTTGATTCCCACTGAAAACCGACTCAAAAATATCCAAAACTTGTTTAATAACCAGCTCCGGGTAACACTTCCGGTTTCCGGTTTCTGCGCTCACTATCCGGGTAACTTTATAAAACGTCTCGGAATTTCGTCGAAGAAAAAAAAGTTCGATGAATTTCCATGAAAATTCAATATAAAGAACACAAATTTTCACTCAACTTTTAAATTTACTTCAATTATTAGAATTATTTCATTTTAAAACTGAAGATGTTGTCCTCTAATTTACGTACCTCATTACGTACTGTATGTTCACGGTCCTATAATTTTATTTTCCTTTTCAAACGGTTTAAATTGCATTCAATTGATTATTGTTGGCTTCAATGACACACAATATACTCATTTTCTCAGTTTTAAACCCTTGATTCTACAAATCAAATTGAGCCTTCTCTCAACAATAATATACTAACTTTCAATCAGTCTCGTCGTTTACCAACTCTATCCCGTTTCAACTCCAACGTTAAAGTCCAAGGTCAAGTCATTGGTATTGATTTAGGTACCACTAACTCAGCTGTTGCTGTTATGGAAGGTAAAGTTCCAAAAATTATTGAAAATGCTGAAGGTGCAAGAACTACTCCATCCGTCGTTGCCTTCACCAAAGAAGGTGAAAGATTAGTTGGTATCCCAGCTAAACGTCAAGCTGTTGTTAACCCAGAAAACACCCTATTTGCTACCAAACGTTTAATTGGTCGTCGTTTTGAAGATCCAGAAGTTCAAAATGATATCAAACAAGTTCCATTCAAAATCATCAAACATTCAAACGGTGATGCTTGGTTAGAAGCTAGAGGTGAAACCTATTCTCCAGCTCAAATCGGTGGTTTTGTTTTAAACAAAATGAAAGAAACTGCTGAAGCTTACTTAGGTAAATCTGCTAACAATGCCGTTGTTACCGTTCCAGCTTATTTCAACGATTCTCAAAGACAAGCCACCAAAGATGCTGGTCAAATTGTCGGTTTAAACGTTTTACGTGTTGTTAACGAACCAACTGCTGCTGCTTTAGCTTATGGTTTAGAAAAATCCGACTCTAAAGTCGTTGCTGTTTTCGATTTAGGTGGTGGTACTTTCGATATCTCTGTTTTAGATATTGATAACGGTGTCTTCGAAGTTAAATCAACTAATGGTGATACCCACTTAGGTGGTGAAGATTTTGATATCGTTTTAGTTAGACACATTGTTGAACATTTCAACAAAGAAAATGGTATTAACTTAGAAAATGACCGTATGGCCATCCAAAGAATTAGAGAAGCTTCAGAAAAGGCTAAAATTGAATTATCTTCCACTGTCTCCACTGAAGTTAACTTACCATTCATCACTGCTGATGCCTCTGGTCCAAAACATATCAACATGAAGATCTCAAGATCTCAATTTGAAGCTTTAGTTGAACCATTAATCAAAAAAACCATTGATCCAGTTAAAAAAGCCTTAAAAGATGCTGGCTTATCCACTTCTGACATTGGTGAAGTCATCTTAGTTGGTGGTATGACTAGAATGCCAAAAGTTGTTGAAACTGTTAAATCTTTGTTCGGTAAAGAACCATCCAAGGCTGTCAACCCAGATGAAGCTGTTGCCATTGGTGCTGCTATCCAAGGTGCTGTCTTAGCTGGTGAAGTTACTGATGTCTTATTATTAGATGTTACCCCATTATCCTTAGGTATTGAAACTTTAGGTGGTGTTTTCACTAGATTAATTCCAAGAAACACAACCATTCCAACTAAAAAATCACAAATCTTCTCAACTGCTGCTGAAGGTCAAACTTCTGTTGAAATCAGAGTTTTCCAAGGTGAAAGAGAATTAGTTCGTGATAACAAATTGATTGGTAACTTCACTTTATCTGGTATCCCACCAGCACCAAAAGGTGTTCCACAAATTGAAGTCACTTTCGATATCGATGCTGATGGTATCATTAACGTTTCAGCCAGAGATAAAGCTTCAAACAAGGATGCTTCCATCACTGTTGCTGGTTCATCTGGTTTATCAGATGCTGAAATCGAAAAGATGGTTAACGATGCTGAAAAATACGCTGATCAAGATAAAGCCAGAAGAGAAGCTGTTGAAAACGCTAACAAAGCTGATCAAACCATCAATGACACTGAAAAATCATTAAAAGAATTTGATGAAAAGATTGACAAAGCCAAAGCTGAAGAAGTCACTAAACAAATCACTGAATTAAGAGAATTAGTTGCCAGAGCTCAAGCTGGTGAAGAAATCGATGCTGAACAATTGAAAACCAAAACCGATGAATTAAGAGACTCATCATTAAAGGTCTTTGCTGATTTATACAAAAATCAAGCTAATGAATCTAAACCAGAAGATGAAAAGAAATAGATTTAATGTTTAATGACTAATTTCTGAAGGGAAAAGCGATGCTTGGGAAGATGTGTATACGTTGTATCGTTTTAGTAATTGTATATAGGATTAAAAAAGATTGTTGATAGTATGAGTGTAGTGAATAATGAATTGTATTAAGAATTTACTGTTGTCAAAAACAAAATAAAATCAAAATCCGAAAAATCCAAAAGATATTATCGAAAACACTTCAGAAAACAACACCAAATATATTCAGCAATGGCACTACAAAGCACTCCGTTGACCAAAATTATCTTTCTTTCCGGAATCCTCGCAGCTGGTTTCTTACTAATCATCTTGAGTTGTGCCTTATGGTCTAATTGGTATCCGTTATATGTTGGTAAGTGTTTCTACAGCAAACTACACACTTCACAATTCTATTACTAACTTCAACACACAGTGGGGATCTTTGTGATAGCTCCTATCCCAAATGCTGTCTTCAGTCACAATGATTTCGATGATTTTATGGGTGATTCCTCTAATGGGTAAGTACATTTATTTATAAGCTATAGGGTATACATTACTAACACATCAACAGTGCTGGTTCCAACGACCTTTCTAAATTTTTGACGGGTGTCCTCGTCGTGAGTGGTATTGCACTTCCCATCGTGTTGTTTCATTCCAATTTGATAAACTTGAGTGCTCTTCTGATGAGTATTTCTGGTGGGTTGTTGATTTACTTCTCTATTATTGTTTTCATTGTGTTCTTTCAGGAAAGAGAAGATGAGTATTGAATCTGTGTGGGCTGTGAATACACGTGAGATTGTGCCATCGTTGTTGCTTCTGCTACTAGGATCTCTGTACTTCTTATGTAGTGCTTATTTATGTCTCGTCCCTATGACTAAGCGAAAAACCATTCAAAATTTCACTTTCGAGTGACTAATTGAACCACAACTGAACAGAAATGGCTGAACAAATCGCTAAGGACGCCCGTCTTTCCAGCACTATACTGAAGACACTTTCCAATGAAGAGAGAAGTTCTGCTTTGCAATCAATTCATGATGCTTTGAAGGCCTCAAAGGAAATAATTATACAATCCAATATCAAAGACATGGAAAATGCAAAAACTAACAATCTCTCATCCTCATTGATCAAGAGATTGGATTTGAGTAAAGGTGACAAATTTGATGTCATGCTACAAGGAGTCCTTGATGTTGCTGCCCTTGAAGACCCAGTTGGTAAAGTCACCTTAGCCACACAGTTGGATGAAGGATTAGATTTATACAGATTAACTGCCCCAGTAGGTGTTCTTTTGATCATTTTCGAGTCAAGACCTGAAGTCATTGCTAATATCACCGCTTTAGCTATCAAATCTGGTAATAGTGCCATTTTAAAAGGTGGTAAGGAATCATTACATACTTTCACAGCATTAGCTAAAATCATTAATGAAACATTAGCTAATACTGAAGTTCCAAGTAAAGCCATCCAATTGATTGAATCAAGAGAAGATGTCTCTGCGTTATTGAATCAAGATAAATACATTGACTTAGTCATCCCAAGAGGTTCTAATGAACTAGTTCGTAATATCAAAGAAAATACCAAAATCCCAGTTTTAGGTCATGCTGATGGTATTTGCTCAATTTACGTTGATAAAGACGCTGATTTACAAATGGCATCTAAAATTGTTCATGATGCAAAGACTAATTATCCTGCAGGTTGTAATGCTGTTGAGACGTTATTAATTCATAAAGATTTAAGGGATAAAGTCCCACAAATCGTTTCAAAACTACTTGAGTCTCAAGTCACATTACACGCGACACCAGACGTCAAACAAGCATTACCTGAAAGTTCATTAATTGTTGACGCAATTGATTCTGATTTTGATAAAGAATTCTTGTCTTTTGACATTGCTGTAACATTCACAAATTCAGTCGATACAGCAATCAGTCACATCAATCTACATTCTTCAGGTCATACAGAATCAATCATCACTGAAAATGAATCTACAGCTGAGAAATTCTTGAAATCAATTGACTCTGCAGGTGTTTATTGGAATGCATCAACGAGATTTGCTGATGGATTCAGATATGGATTTGGTACCGAGGTGGGTATTTCAACTAATAAAATCCATGCGAGAGGTCCAGTTGGATTAGAAGGACTCGTTATTTATCAATATCAAATCAGGGGACATGGGCAGGTCGTTGGTGATTATTTGGGTGGTGGTGGTTCAAGACCATTTATTCATCAAAATATTGATATCAAAAATGTTCATATTTAAAGTAAAATGGTTTAGTGTATTATGTATTACCTAACTCTTATAAAATGATGTAGCTCTGTCGTGTCGTATTTGGGTGTATAGACCCAATGTCTGTTCTCTATTAACTATTAGCTATACTATCAATGATTTTTACATAATCATATGATTACCTAATAAATGTTTGATTTATCCACTAAATGTCTTCAGCTGGTTCAAATCACTACCAAAATTCAATTTTTACAATTCAGACTTAATTCTCTATAAGTATATCTGAAAGTGTAGAAATCACAGGTGAATTGGCGGGGGATATGAGTGGGAATTACAGGTGCAGTTCACATAATGAAAAGGCCAAAATTGCAGAGTCTTATAATGCATTATATTCATATTTCTCTTCGGAAGACATCAAACAGGTTGGTAATTATACAATAATCAAACTAATTGGTGAAGGTGCTTTCGGGAAAGTCTATTTAGCTAGTCATGTTTTGACACATACGAAAGTCGTTTTGAAAACAGGGTTGAAAAATGATCCAAACATCGTCAGAGAAGTGTTTTATCATCGTCAATTTAAACATCCTAATATAACGAGATTATATGAAGTTGTTGTCTCTGAAGGTAAGATTTGGATGGTTTTAGAATATTGTCCAGGGAAGGAATTGTATGAATATGTGTTGAATTGTGGAAGAGTTGATGTTGATGAAGTAAGGAAACTCTTCGGTCAAATATCAAGTGCCGTTTATTATGCTCATTCATTGAATTGTGTCCATAGAGATTTGAAATTAGAAAATATTTTGTTGGATAAGAAAAGAAATGCTAAATTGTCTGATTTTGGATTCACTAGAGAATATGAAGAGAGAAGTTTGTTGAAAACGGTTTGCGGTACAACTGTTTATATGGCACCTGAACTTTTAGAGAAAAAACAATATGATGGGTTTAAAGCTGATGTTTGGTCATTAGGTATCATTTTATTCACTTTATTATATGGTGAGATGCCATTTGAAGAAGATGATGACATTAAAACTCAATTCAAAATAATTAATGAAGATCCCGTTTTTAAACCTGGTGTTTCTCAAGATGCAATTGATTTAATTCAAAGACTTTTAAATAAAGATCCCAATGAAAGATCATCATTATCAGAAATTTTAAACCATCCATTCTTGGAAGGGTATGGATTAAATCAACTAGAAGTTTCTAAACAACTGATCAAAAAAATGACAATGAATAAAATGTTTGATACAAAAATTGATAAATATCTTTTGAAAAAATTAAAATCCATAGGGATAGATACAACAAGTCTTAAGAAATCAGTATCTACAAACAGTTGTGATTCGTTGGCTGGATTATGGGAATTGTTAATTGAAAAGCAAAAAAAGGCAGAAGCTAAAAAATATAAAGCTAGAAGTAGATCAGTCTTAAGAATAAGTGAATCAACAACAAGAAGAGTCAGTCAATTCATGGAAGGTTCACCTGCAATCTCGAGAATAGTTAGTCAAAGATCAACTAATAGTGGGATTCCATCTACTGCTCCTTTAACTAATAAAAGTTATTATGCAAGTAGTATTGTTAATAGCATAGCTAATGGTATATCTAATTTACCAACTCCGTTAGAGAAACGTACCACAGCAGAAACTGATTTCAACAACACTAATTATTCAATCACATCAAGTCCAGAAAAGAAGAAGAATGGGATCATGTCTAAAATCAGTAAACTTTGGAAAAAGAAAGATAGTAATCATAATCAATATAATCATAGTGTTCATATAATCAATAATAATCCATATCAAAATAGTTTATACCCTATCCAATCTAGAGACTCATTCATATCAGGACAGCATTCCCCAAATAAATTGAATCATAATAATAATAATCATAATAATCATAATAATAACACTCAACCAATAAACAATACCAGAAAAATCTCATTCAGTAGAAATGGATTTCATGCCTTAAAGAAAAATCAAGTCCATGATAAGATTCAGGAAGATGAAGAACATAATCAAGATCCTGTACCTTTAATAAATGGATCCATTCCAAACACACCTTACAATTCACTGGCAAGCATTCATAATGATAATAATAGTTCATCAACTATTGAACAGATCCAACGACAGGAATCATCACAAGAAGGACAAATCAAAAATAATTATAATGGACTACCATTGATCATCAAAGAACCTAAATCGTCCATTTATACCAAAAACAACAATAATAATAGTACCAATTTCACAAGTTCAACAGCTTCAACTCCACGTCCAAGACCAACCTCAATACTATCACAACATTCATTAATGTCACAATTCACCACTAAATCAGACATCTCACTGGGTTCAAACACCACCACGATATCAGACTCAAGACCTCTCTTCACCAGAAAGTTATCAAATGACGCCTCATTGAACGGAAATAAAAGTACTAGTAATAGTGGTATCGGCAATGGCCCAATCAGATCATTGAGTTTGATATCCAGTAACTCATCAACATCAGAAAGGTCATCACGAAGATCGTCACTTTATGAAAATTCACCAACAACCGGGACTTCAACAGTGACTGATTTTAGATTGAAAAATAATATGATATCTCCAGCGAGAGGAAGAACAAGAACATATAATGAAAATGCTATATTTCCAAGAAGTTTCAACAGAAGAAAAAAATCACCATTAGGTACTGCATTTTTATCAGGTTCTAAGTTTAGAAGATCAAAGACGTTAATTATTGAAGAGGAGGAAGATGATGTTGATGGTGATGGGGAAATTGTGGGAGATGCCGATGTTGAAGACGTTGAAGAGGATGTATTTGAAGAGGATGAACTAGGTTTGGAAACTGATTTAGAGAATTTGGAAGTTCATGAATCGATTAGGAAATCCTCTGATTTCGAAAGTGATTATAATGAAGAAAGAGGTAGAAGACTTGAAAGGTAGAGATCTATTTTATATATGGCTACCGTAAAAAAAAGTTTTACTCATATTTTATCATGCATCTTTGTATCAGTGTTGAGTTTAGTCATTAATAATATTAATTTATATATTCATTTACTTAGATTTTGTAGAAATGTAGAAGCAGGACCATCAATTCCATTGGTTGATAACATTTTTAATAAATCTTTTAATGAATTAACGTCACCTGCTGGTAGATTCTCTAAAAATTCTCTTTCTTCTTCAGGATCATAATCTTTTAAATAATACTCATCCTCATTATCTTTTTCATCTTTCATTTCCTCATCTTTATCTTCATTTATGTTCAAATTTCTGAATTGTTCTAAGTTTTCATCATTTAACTTTAATGCCTCTTTTGCAAAAAATTCAAAGAAATCATCTTCATCTATCCCTTCCTTTGCTAATAACTCTGTCATCTCACTTTCCTTTTTTGCATCATTACTATCATTCTCTTCGTCATCATCATTATCTTCTTCTTCATCAGTTCCACTTTTTACCTCTTCATTTTTATTTTCAACCCCATCAACACCAGCTTTCGTATCATCAAAAAATTCAGTTAGTTTAGAAATGATCTCATCTTCATTAAATTGATTCTCATTTGCTTTGAAATCCACATCAAATGATTCAAATTTTGGTTGAACAAATTCATCAATTCTTAACAATCTAATCAACTCAATTTGTAAAACATCTCCTTTTGAGTTAAATTTCTCAATTTCTTCATCACTAGGAACTGTAACTTCATTAATACTAATATTTTGATCAGTGGTGTAATTTTGTAAGATTGATAATATTATACTCCCTTTATCCATTTCAATTCTACTGTTCAAATTATTAACATCATTGGAATTATTTGATTGTTTTTGAAACATTTCTATTATCGTGTGACATAATGTTGTTGTCCTTACTTTCAATCCAACTTCATCTAAATGTTTATTTGAAATTGGTTTGATGTCCGTGTCTTCATTTATAGCAAATGAGGCTGCCTTGTTTAATATACTTTTATCTCCATCATTAATCAATAAACCAGCATAGTTTCTAGGTATTGAAAATTCTAACCAACATTGACCTTGTAATGCCCTAACTGGATATTCATTCAATACACGTTTCAAATTCTCGTCAATTTCTAATACTTTAATACACTTATAACTAGCTTTTTGTAGAAACATCAATGATTCAATCATTTTCAAATTTCTATTTGAATAATATTCTTCAGGAATAATGAGAATCCTTCCATGATTGATCCAGTCTCTATTTCCTGCATTACTAGGATCCAGCCACCCTGGTAAGTATTCATGTGTCTCAACTAGCAGATATTCACCATCATTATCAGCAACATGGATGTATAAATCAGGATATGACTTACTGAATTCAAATAGCACATGAGTTGTTAAATATTGATCAGTTAAGATTTGATCATACGTTAATTCCCCATAAATGTAATGATACTCATAATTAGGATCATTTTGAACTAATTCGATCTTCACTGGTTCTTTATCCCAAATGTAATGGTTTATCCAAGGTTCAAATCGAACTTGTAAAGCTTTATAAATTTTAGCCATCTCTTCATTAATTTCGAGTTTCGTCATCATTGGATCAATGAGAAACAGGGAGAATAACATGGTGCCTTGACTGAAGGCATAAGTTGTGGGGTCTTCCCAAATGAGGTCTCTTGATGGCTCAACAATGAGCATAATTGTGTCTATTTGTTTTATCAATCTGTGGGTATTATATATAATTTCGAAAAAAAATTATATTTAACAAAGCATATATCCAGTTACTGACCCCCAAAACTACCATATTCATGACACAGATCAGCAGGAAGATCTGGGATGCTGAATTAGCAGTTAAAATCACATTAGAGCCAAAAGATTCGAATCAAATGGAATTCCAACGAGACTATTTCATTCTAATTCATAGAAATTCATACCTTCCTTTATATTTAAATCAAATTCTCACTTATTTTGAACAATTTTTACTCGTACCTGAATGGTCCCAGAGGTCTGACTGGTGGTTTGAATTTGAAGACGTCCCTTTGAAGTGGACACACCCAGTTGGTTTATTATACGACACATTAAGTAATGTTGACCCTGATGAGAGAAAAGAAGATAAAGTATGGAATTTAAAACTTCATCATAGAGATTATCCCAGTGATTATATCGTTCCTATTGAGTCTGATGCTACTGTGGAGCAGTATTGGGTGAATCAAGTCAAGGAAAGCTGTTTCGTTCAGAATGGATCAGCAAAGCCAATTATGTCGTTATCGAGACAGCTTTCTTTTAATTTATGGAAATCTGTTAGAACTCATAATTATGAACTATTTTGGTCGATTTTCCCTAAATTAATACCACAAGAGCTGAAGAATATTCCTGTTAGATTCCATTTAACACTGAGTAATCGAATCATTGATGTTCCTGTTTCGCCCGTTTCCAATGATAGATTTGTGACGTTAGGTGAAGTTCTGGAAAAGGTATTGCCTGAGTTCTTCAATGATGATAAAGTGTTGGCTAAACCTATACTTCATGGCATTAAAATTCCATTTGATATTCCACTTGTTGAATTATATAAAGAAGCTTTATATATTGATGGATTCCTACATTTTTCGATCTTGATGATAGTTTGATATGCCTTATTTATATATTTATTCTTCTCTATTTAGGAACTTCAAAGACGGCTTGTAACCAAATACGATACATCTTCAACTGTCTCTTTCTATTAACGATCAACCTTCTATCTGTTCCGATCTTATTTTCGATGAACTCTTTACAGAAGATATCTCTTAATTCTTCTTCTGTAAAGAAATAAACTCTAGTCCCATCACCTCTTATATAAAAATTATCATCCAATAATCTATTTTTCTTGAAACGAACCTGTGCAAGATCATATCTTCCATAATCTCTCAGCAGTATCTTACCACCTGGTTTCAAAATTTTCTTTAAATTATTAATTGCAAAAATCCATTGATTTGGTGCTAATGCACTAAACACGAAAACCATCACTGCAATATCAACGGAATGTTCTTCAATCCCATCAGGCAAAGCACCTTCTTCATTGGATAAGTCCCATACTGTGGCATGAGCATTCTTTGGGTCAAAACTTTCACTTGATCTAACTAATTCAACAGCTCTGGGACTATAATCAGCACCAACGACTCTTAAATTAGGGTTTTCATTTTGGTTCAAGATAGGAAACATGGTATTACCTGCCCCACAACCGATTTCAAAAATCGTTGTATCACCAGCATCAGGTTTAGTAGCTTCATATAAGATAGGAAATTCAATCTGTAACCATTTTCTATCTTTAAAGAAATTTTCTTTGTTATTTTTATAGAACAAATCCCAATATCTTGCAGGATTCCCATTATACAACTTCTTATCGAACTCTCCCACTGGTGCCTCGTATTGCTTTGATATTTTTGCTTCTGCTTCTTTGATTTGCTCCTCACCCCATTCAACATTATCCCACGCATTATGATTCCAAACGTCATCTTCATTTTCTAGTTTTCTTTGACCGAATACAAATGGATCATCACGGCCAATACGGGTGTCTGCTTCCTCTTCTGGAACATCTGGAGTGACATCTCTGATATCTTCCACTTGGTCTCCAGTTTGAGCCTCTTCAACTGACATTTGTAGTGAGATCTAAATAGTTTCAAGCGTCTTTCTTTGAAGCTCATCGCGGGCTCGATAAATTTTTATCTTGATTATGTAATGGTTATAGCGGTTGCGCGCCCTGCTGTGCTCGGTGGCGAAATTAAAACTAAAAATTAACGAGAACATCAACAAATTTCATCAGATTTCACCAATTTTATCACTCAACTTCTCACTCAATTCGACTCAATTCATCATGCCCTCATTAGAATCCCTCACCAACGAACTTAAAACTTCATTTGAGTCCAAAAATTACGAAAAAGTCGAAGAATTAATGACACCAATCAAAGTTTTGTTGATTCAAAATGATTTATTACTACCAAATTCAAATAAATTGAAACAAGGAGAATCTAGTAGCTATTTGAATGATTTAATCATTTCAAGATCAATTTTGGAGATTGGTGCATTGAGTTTCATTAACTTGTCCAAATTCGATCAATTTCAAAATTTGATTGATTCTTTAAAGATTTTTTATTTCAATTCAAATGATGAAGTTTTAAATAAATCAAATAAAAAGAATAAATTGTTGAGTTTATACCTTTTATTATTGTTGAGTGATGGTGATTTCGTTAGATTCTACACTGAATTGGAGTTCTACACTTTTAATCTATCAAATGTAGAAAATGACACTTTTTTAAAATATCCAATAACCTTAGCAAATTGGTTATTAGAAGGTTATTATGATAAAGTCTTAAACATCTTATCCAATAATAATGATTTAATATTAAGTGAATCCAAATCCAAATTGAAAGAATTTCAAATCTTCGATGAGATCTTGATTAAAATCACAAGGGAAGAAATTGCTAAATCATTAAATAAAAGTTATAAATCTTTAGATTTCAAAAACACCAAAAATTTGTTATATTTGAAAGAAAATGATGATTCAAAATTGAATGATTTTATTGATGAGTTCAACTGGAAATCAACTAAAAATAACACAACTAATGAACTAATTTTTAATGATAATGATGATGAAATAAATAACGAGTTTGATGATGTTGAAAGTGGTGATTTAACAAACACTGAAAAATTGGTTAAAAATTCATTAAATTATGCCAGAGAGATTGATTCTATTATTTAGATATATATTATAAAAGAAGCATGTTCATTTCAATGATTTGTAGAATCCAGTATATCCACTTTCTAAATCAAATAACATAGTTTTAGATTCTTCTTCATTTAATTCATCATTTAATTTCATTTTATTTAATCTAATCAGCCAATCTATCAAATTCTGCTTATTCGATTTAAAACCTTCATCGATCCCATCCTCGTTATTCTTACTAAAATTAGTTAAATTTGTTAACAACTCACTTAAAATTGGATGTAATTGATCCTTTGTATTAAAATTCAATTTCAATGCATCCATCAATGTGATGAAATTCGACGTGATCTCAGCAATCAGCTTATTGTTCCCGTTCCCACCACTACTGTTTCCATTACTCTTACTTCCTGTGTCTTCTCTCACTAAACTTGTTGTAGAATTAGGAATAGAATGCTCAATGGTGGCAGGAATCCCTATATTTAATCTATTAACTGCGTTATCACAGTTCAAAATCCAATATTTCTTAACAAACTCGCCAAGTTCGAAATCATTCAACGTTGAAGAATTCTTCAATAGCGTTTGATATTGAGTGATCAACCTGCTTGATAAATCCTGATATTCTAATATGGATATCTCATCTTTGATGAATGATTTTTCAATTATTTCTAATGTTTTGATGATGGCGAAGATCTCACTGTACGTTTCATCCTGATGCTCCTCAAGGGCGGTAAGTTTGATCTCTTTGAGGTGTGTGGAGTTGGCGTTGGTGTATGAATACGTTGTTGTCGGTGCGAATGGCTGGGACATAATTATTATGGTAGTTTATAGCATTATATAGACTGGATTTAAGCACGGAGATTGATTAAATTCGAGAAACTCGGTCGTATTGGTCTACTCGGCCGTGTCCCATTGAACTAACTATACAATAAGTGGGAACACGAGGTGTATTCGTACTTTTCATAGAGTGTGTACATCACCTAATTAACCAATAAGAACTTAATAATAAATTATCTAAAATATTCTATAAACTAAACAGCCATACATAATTAAATAAAGTTATCTTTATCATCTTTACTTCTCATAATCATCATCTTCTTAACATCCTTTCTTTTAAAAACATCAAATTTTAAATCGTATACAAAGTTATCTTGATTGATGTTATTACTTTCTTTCAAAATCCGTTTAATTAAATCCATTGATTCTAATCTATCATAATTTGAAATTGTGAATGGTTGTTTGAATGAAATCGATGAGTTTCTATTGTATTTCACTTTGACGTTTAGTTGATAGTAGACCTGGAAAAGATTCGACTTAAAGGTCTGTAAAGTATTATGGGAAATTAAAGGAACTGGATTTTTGGAATTGAATTCAATTATTATTGGTTTTAGATTATTGTGACTTGTGGAAGGTATATTGTTTTGTAATAATTTGAGATCTTGTTGAGATTTGAATAATAGATATGGATTTGGTTTGCTTGGGTTTTTGGTGCTTAGATTCAAAGTAGTTTTGAAATCAGTTTCAATTTCTTTATTTATTTCAAAATCTTCTGATTTTATAACGGTTTCTTTGATAAACGAATTATCACAACGACAATCAAAAATTTCCATGATATCAACTGATATTTTTTTCAATTTTAATTTACTTTTATTATTCATTAATTTATTAATTTGTAAATTTAGAACTAATTCTTCATTTGGTCCAATTGAAGAGTATGGTAATGAATATTCCATAAAAAATATCAAATCCTTAGAATCTAAACTCTTTAAAATAGATTGATTGAACTGTCTATATATTGGTAAGTTATCAAACTTGTTTAACACAACAGGAAATTCAAAAACTCTCAAAGTTTTATTAATTAGATAAATTTCAACTTTCAAAAAATGTTCAACTTTGAACGAATTTGATTCTAAAGTTTGTGAGATTTTACAACTTATGGGAATTGAAATAGGTATATCCATACTGATTATCTTAGAATTAATCTGGTGCGTTATTTCATAATTCAAGTTTGTGATAGAATTAGGAACTCCATTCTTACTGAATTTAATTGAGTCAATTGTGATAAATTTGATATTGACTGAATTTACTAAAATTTGATTAATATCACTGTTTCTTACCTCTAGCACTGATTCAAATTGTGGATAGGTTTTAGGAACACCAGGAAATCCAACAATAGGGGATTTATTACTTGGTTTCAAATTGACTATTAGACTCATGATGAGATATTTCAACAATGATTACTAAATCTTTCAAAGGGTCAATTATAGTGATGAACTTCTTGTGATTAAATTGCACGGTGATATGATTTAATGAGCTATTGTAGATAAGACTATTTTGTATTAAATTATAAGATAGTTCTAATAGTGGTTTGATGGATTCAACGTTTAAATTATTAATTTGTTTATTTATTTCAGTCCAACCAAACAATAATTTCTTGGAGGAGTGTTTATAAATGATGAAGTTGAGTGCTGTTGTTGAGTTGATCAAGTTGTTGAGTTCAAGAAATTTGTAGTTCGTGATTGATTCTATTATCTCCTGTGATGGAAGTGACAGGGACATTTAATCTAATCTTATTGTTTTTGTTGTTTGTTTACATTTTATATAAGTTCGGATAAATAATAGAAAAAAATTAAGTCTTCACAACTATTTAATATTAAAAGTTCATTTTTAATCCTAAGTTTGTAAAGCTTACATACAATGTATTTTTGTAAGTGTCCCTAATTAGTGAATAAAATCAACTTTCAACTTTGGTTGAATCATTTTCACAAAGATTACTTTGAGGTATATTCAGTAAATTGATCGGAAATTTAACGAAATTTCAATTCTTCTCTAATCCATACTCTTCCCCAAAATATATAATCGACCAAAACAAATAACTTTATTCAATCGCTTTTGTTTTTCTCCTCCTCTTAAATAACTGTATATTTTGTCAAGTAGATTTGTCTATAAAATCATTTCTTCTTGCATAAAAAAAAATAAGTTCTTTAAAAGACTGGTAAAAAAGAGAACTCCTCATGGGGGGCTCGAACCCCCGACATTTCGGTTAACTTCCGCTAATGAAATTGAATTCCTTAGTTTGACTGTAAAAGCCGAACGCTCTACCAACTGAGCTAACAAGGACGAGTTCTGAAGTTTAAACAGTATTGTTCAACTAGAGACGTGATATCAAAAATTCAGATTTTTTTTTGAATTAGATTGTCACATTGGCAAGACTGAACCGATGCTAATAAATTCGTGTGGAACACACCCAAAGGTAGATTTAGTTGAAAAGAAGATTATCGAAGAAATTGTAAAAATTAGAATAAAAGAGATTTGTGTTTAGTTGTATAGTTTTTAACAAAAAATTTAAGAGAAAAAAAAAAAACTTGCTATAGGTTTGATGGACGTTATATAGGACTATTGGCTCCTCAGGTGGATTGGAATGTCGTAAGGATTCCTTCAATTGAGAATTTCCAGTGGTTTGTTTATTCCTGTAGAAATTGATTCTGATCTTCTTCACGGAGTTACTAACGTTGCTATGAGAGACATCTCATGTAACAGCACCTCAAGTTTCTTGAAGAAGAGTTTTCAAACATATCTGATCCAGTAAATTATAGCAAAGCAGTAGTTGGATTGACTCAATTAGTCATGAATTGACTTTATGATGATTAGAATCTTATTAACATATTTTCAGTATTCCGTTATATAGATATGAATAAACATAGTCTTTCATATTTAACTCTCCTTAGCTGATATACTTATTGTTAGAACTAATTATTGTTATGTTGCTATGTGGTTATTGAGTGTATATAACACTTATTGTTTGTATAAGGATAAATAGATCGTGATTTATTTAATTATATCATAATAATGACTCCAATTTGACTGAAAAGGTGGCTAGGCTGGTTGTTTTTTTTTTCTCGGTTGTATAAAGACTATTACTTAATAGTCCAAACAGAATATTGTTATTTTAACAAATTAGACACTTTACTAACATTTACAAGAAACTAAACTACAATTATGAATAAATTGATGTTTAAGTATCTTTTAAACTCTCAAACTTATATTTATATCTTTAACAAGTTGATGATATTTGTTTTCGCCTGGATTGTCTAAAGAATTTGTTTAATCGTTGGAAGTGATTTCGTCTTTTTTCTTTTACCTGTTGATTATCATGTTCCCCGCTCTTATTTATAATAGCTTAAAAGTTTCAGAGACATGAAAAAGAGTTAATCTTGTACCTAAATATATTGATATAGACAGGATACTTCAAACAAAACAAAAGATAAAGCCAGAAGACATTTTATGAAAAGATGAGTAATCGAAGGAAAGAAGACAAAGACAATTAAGAAAAGTTGTAAATCTTGATAGTAACGTCTGAACGACATAGACAAAAAAAGATACGTATTTCCAGCAATTAAGCAAATTAAGACATTTTTCATTATTAGCAACAGTCAATATACCTGTCTTATAATTTAGACAAGGACATAGACAGATTAAAGATACTATCATCAAATTTGTCTTTTTATCTTATGTCTCTGTTGATCCGCATTCGATGTCTTCTATCTTATGTCCTCTGTCTTTGTATGATTCGCCGACCCTCATATTTTCGAATAAGATATCTTATATTTAATTCTATACAACTGAGCACCTCTCTTCTAGGACTCTGTTCACTTCAAAGTTTCTTGGTCTTATCATGACCTAACTTAGCTTTTCCTATGGGTATGCTGTTATACACTTTTAGAACGATGATGTCTTCTCTCTTATGTCTTGCGTCTTCTGTCTTATGTCTCTGTTGATTATCTGGCCCTGTCCAGTGCCAGCCCCTCATGGTGTCTTCTCTTTTCTGTCTTCTTCTCTCGTCTTTCGAGTCCTGGTCTCCCTTTTTTGTTAAATTATTCATCTAACTATAAGTAAGTTAATTAATCAAATACCGACATGCAGATCTTAAATCATAGAGTTTCTCTCTTGTCCCGAATCCATTTACTTCAATTTCAAATATTCTACAGTTGGTTAGTTGAATGTCTTGTCTTTTTTTAATTGATAAATACTAATATTGTGTAACTTCTATGTCTTTCTGTTTTGTCTAAATTTTTTAAAACTACGTATTCAACATCTAAACATCACATGCATGAGAATACAGATTGAGTTTTTGACACATTCTTATCTGATCTTAGCAGAGATTTAAGATTTGATTGTAATTAGGTCGTTATATCTATATGACGAATTTCAACAAAAAATCATAGTATGCTTAAGCTTTCTCTTGAAATGTTGAATTTAACTATAGTAATATCTATACAATCTATTGAATTTGGAACCACATTTTTAAAATCTGTGAAACACATCTATTTTGATCAGATAATTCGTTTTGTGTATTTTTACCACTATTTAAAGAAATTGTGTGTAAAATTCAATCCTTCCTTTCACAATTTACTTAACTCCTAAACATTATTTACATAAACCGTTTGTTGCCCCATATTTTACACTGAGTATCTCATCAAGTGTTTACTCTTCAAGCATCTACTCCTTTGAACCAACTACCCCCCTTCAAATCAACTGCTCAAAGAGATTTTTATCAAACATTCACTCTCAAGCTATTTACACGAAAAGAATCTCTTCAAGTGTCTACTCTCCAAGTATTTACTCCTTCGAACCAACAGCTCCCCTTCAAGTCAACTACTTGAAGAGATATCTATCAAATACTCACTGAAACCATTTACACAAAGAGGCTTTCATCAAGTGTTTACTCCCCAACTGTCTTGTCCATGAACTCAACTGATTCTCCATCATTCAACTACACTAAATCTCAAACCACCACCCCAGAAGCTTACTCCGCTCCAGTTTTCACTGTGCAGAAGCCAGCCACTGGATTCAAATCTTTTATCAACAGAGTCAAATCTGTTTTCACTTCATCTCAAGAAAAGGAAATCATCATCGTCTCGCACAAAACATGGTAATTTACCAAACAGAAAAATCAGATTCTACATCTACAACCACATTCACCTTCCAATTGGAAAATGGTCGTGTATTATATTAAATTGATTAAAAAAACCAAAAAAATTTTATAACATAAAAAGAATGAAAAAAAATCTTATTAAACATAAAAAGAATCAAAAAAAAAATCTTATAATATAAAAAATCAAAATAAAACCAAAAAAAAACATTCAGAGTTGGCTCAGTTGAATTGCTTCAAGATTAAGATGATGATTCAATGAATGGATAAATAAAACCAACAAAAATGGTAATGATTATCCAATATGTGAAGATGTACATATTACCGCTTTTTTGACCAGTTACTAACAAATTTGACAGTTGTGAGTTGGCTGGCTGGTTGTTCAGTTGGTAACAGGGAGGGTAGCAGTGGTTGTCATCCAGTAAGGTATTTTCAAAAGTATGTATTTCAAATTTTCGACTTAATCTAACAGTTATTATAGTGATTGGTTGGTTATTCGGTGTATGGCTTGCCTATATGGTTGGTTGGTTGGTGGTTGCAATTCAAAATGTTCTGAACACTACTGAATTGACATAATGAACAAAGAGTTGAATCAGTTGGCTAGCAATGACAATGAAGGTTCAAAGATCTATTAGTTAATCAGAAGTTAAGAATTTAGCTACCGATAATTCTGTCTAGAAAGCCCTTCGTGAATCAATCACAACACCTAATCTATTTTAGATACTTCGTTTTTAAGTTGTAAGACATTGTTGCCATTTATATAAAAATGCAAATGCGGTTATGTTGAAGTTTCAACAATGGAGAAGTTGATTGAAACAAGTGGAATACTGGGAGTTATCTGGAGGTGCTCTTTAATAAAATGTTTTAATTATTGATCTTGGGATTGAATTTGAATTTGAAGTTGAATAGGATTTATCTGTTATTCATTAATGAGGTTTAGCTAGTATGATCGTGAATTACTGAATTGCTAAGTTCCTGAGTTGATGTACCTATTGTGTTTGAATTCATTTACTCTGTATATAGTTTTGGTTTTTCGTATCAATGTTCATTGAATTGTTCATTGATATGTTTTTCCATGTTTGGATAATCAAATGTGATCAGGACCTACTCAGAGTCAATGATCGTATCCAAGCTAATTTGATCGTGTAGCATTTTGATAACTTGTGTGAACGTTGTGGATGATCATGGGTAAAATCGATATCATGATTTGTGATTGGTTGGTCTTGTTGGTCTTGATTGAGTTTTAATTTGTGTTACGTAATAAATACAACAACACAATTCTCGAAATTTTGATCTGAAGACACTATTAAACATTTCAAAAAAACAACAAAAATCAGATTTATGAGAGCATGTCGGACTCAATTGCGAGAATCACCTCAATGCTTGAGGGTGCTAGGGATCTAGCGCTAGAAGCTGCTGCTGCTGCGTCAGCAAGACTCGCTGAAACTCCAAATGATCTTCGTCCTAAGGAAGTTTCAAAGTTGTTAAACTCACGTTTAGAGAGAGACATCCTCAAAGGTTTAAAATATGTGGTATCATTGATATCTAGTGGCTCAGACGCTACTGAATTTTTCACGGATGTTGTCAAAAACGTCACGTCTTCTAGCTTGAAAATAAGAAAACTTGTGTATACTTATTTACTAAGATATGCTGATAAAGAAAGCGAAATTGCTCTGTTATCAATCAATGCAATTCAAAAATCATTTGGTGATAAGAATCCACAAGTTAGAGCATTGGCTTTACGTGTCATGTCAGAAATCAAGATTCCCTCCATATATCCAATAGTAATTCTAGGAATTAAGAAGTGTGCATCAGATCCATCAGAAGCCGTTAGACAAGCTGCTGCTGTCTCTTTGGTTAAGGTTTATAACAACTATGGAGAGTCATCAGTTGAAGAACTAACAGAATTCATTAAAAAACTCTTGAATGATATGGATGCAGCTGTCTTAAACTCTGCTGTTCTTGCATTTAAAGTCATATGTTCTTCGAATTTTAAATTACTACATTCTCAATTCAGAAGATTATGTTCAATGATAAAACATCTTGATGAATGGTCCCAAACTTATTTAATAGAGATTCTTACTGATTATTCAAGATTATATTTATCAAAACCAAAGTTATATAATCGAGCATCTAATAATAAGGAATTCATTGAACTTCCTGAACATTATAACGAAATTCCATTCCCCGTTTATGAAGTCGAATCTGACCCTGATTTGAAACTATTTTTAGATTCAATTAAACATCTTGTTTATAGTCAAAATGAAGCTGTTGTTTTAGCTGTTTCAAGAGCTTTTTTCCATTTGGCACCCCCTAAATCATTTAAGGAATTTCAAGTTGCAGCATCCCTTGTTAGAACTTTATTTATAAGTTCTATTGAGTCACAAAATTTCATTCTTCAGTCAATATTATATATGGCTGTTCATGATCCAACTTTATTCGTTCAGTATGAAAAAAGATTTTATGTTTTACCTAAAGATTCCATTAATAATGCTAAATTCAAAGTTAAAATATTGTCAGTGGTATGTAATGAAAATAATATCAAAAGTATAATCAATGAATTACAATATTATGTTTTAAATTCTTCAAACCCTGAACTAGCAATTGAAACGGTGAAGGCGATTGGAATCTGTTCTCAAATCAGTGAATTTTGGAGTTCAAAAACTTTAAAATGGTTATTAACTGAATTATTATCTCCAAATCTAGATAATGAAGTGAAATCGGAATTTTTAAACGTTATTAGATATCTAGTACAACAAAATCCAGAAGGTAATGTTAAAACAGTGACGAAATTAGCAAAACTGTTAGAAAATGATTCATTGAGTGAAGGTGCCAAAGAAATTGTAATCTGGTTAGTTGGTGAATTCTCAGGAATTCAGCAAAATATAGGACCTGACGTTCTGAGAAAATTACTCAAAAATTTCAGCTATGAAATTGCTTCTGTTCGTTATCAAACAATTCTACTAGCTTCCAAGATATATTGTTATGATATTGACAAATATAAAGAATCAACAGGTGATTTATCTTTAGATAATTATGATTTCGAAGGCATCATTCCAAAGATGTTCTTCTATGCAATTCAATTGGGTAAATATGATGATGAATATGATACAAGAGATAGATCTCGTATGATATACTCTCTTTTAAAATCAAAAGAAACACAACTTGCAAGTTTAATATTGGAAGCACCTAAACCCGTACCATTGGTATCACTCAAGAAAACAGATCCATTAGACATTTCTCATAATGAAGCAAAGGAAGATTATATTTCAACTCTGCCTATTGACGATTTAGTCAAGGCTTATAACATTTTACCAAAATGGTCTGACCCTAAAACTTTACCAGATTCTTCAGTTAGAGATGAAGCAGAACCAATAGATTATAGAAGAGGAATTCAAGCTCCAACCTCAAACAGTAATACTAATTCAATTGGTTTTGGTAATACTGGTAAATATAATGCTCCAGTTAAAGAAAAGAAATTTAAACTACAGAGTTTAGATGAGTTTTTTGCGGGAGATGATCGAAAACCTCAAAGTCGTGCTCTTTTAACCAAGAAATTAATTGAAGAGTCAGAAGAAGAAGAAGAGGAAGAGGAGGAGGATTCGGAAGAAGAGGAAGAGGAAGAGGAAGAAGAAGAAAGTTCGAGTGAAGAAGAATCTGAAACTGAGGAGGGTGAGGAAGAAGAAGGTGTTTCAAATGATGAAAACTATGGTCGAAAACATTGAACACTTACAGAAAACTCAGGTGATGATTAACTCAAAAATATAAATTACTTCCTATCATAAGACTGAGTCAAATATTGTCAAATTGTAGTTATCTTCTTTGATTTTTGGATAATATGGGACTATTGAATCAACTTCTTGAACATAAGCACTATTATAAACTTTCCAATATGGAGTTCGAACTTTCTTAGCAGGATGAAACAACCCACTCCATATATAATTCAATAAAACACCAGCGCCAACAGAGACTCGAATCCCTTCAATACCTTCAAGAATTCTATTAATGACATGAGGCGAAGTCTCAAAAATATTAGGCATCAGTAAGTTCAAAAGATGGATGAAAACATCTTCACGACCTAACCCAACGCAACCTAATGATACATGTCTAACAACGGTAGCTGCTGTTTGTCTATGCACTAAATCTCTATCTGTTAATGCATCTTCAAGAAGAGGTGTTATAGAGTACATGTAATCTGAAGACATGTCACCAATATATTCAAACATAAAAGTCATTGCCTTTAAAACACCATTCTGAACATTAATTTCGGGAGTTCTGTACTCATTCATTAAAGCAGGTAACACTGTAAATGGAGCACATGTTTCAGCAACAATACCGATTGCAACAGCTGTACAGACTCTTAATTGACGTTCTTGGACCTTCAAATTATTGAGTAAAGTGACTAAAACTTCTTGAGGTCCAACAGCTTTAGCAATGTAACCGAATGTTGTATTTGCTGACTTTCTGATACTTTTTCTTGTACTTTTCAACATTTCTAATAATTCAAAGCAAATTCTCATCCATTCTTTTGGTGCAACGAATTCTGGACCTTTATTAGCAATTATACCAACTAAACCAATAGCATTTTCTTGAACTTTTTCATGTCTATTTCTTAAAATTGGAGTTAAAGTTGGAAGAATTTGATTCACAGGAGGTTGCATTTGTTCAATACCAACCACATTCACAATACTTCTGAGTGCACCTAATATAGAACCTAGAACCTCTGGAAAAACTTCACCTAAAGATTCGTAGAGGACAACAGATAATTTATTCAAAATATCATCTTCACCACACGATTTTATAACGCCACTAATATGAGAGATCAAATCAGCAGCTTGTTGACGAACTTCGGCTGTTTTGTTTTTCAATCTATGAAGAATACTTGTGATAACAGCACCAATGAACGGTTTTATTTTAATATTTAAAGCAATCACCACAGTTGAAAACCCATATAATATAGCACCATCAGTAGTAGTTTGTTCTTGATATGCGACTAAGAGACCGTCAACTAACCTTTCGATAGTTCTTTCAGATAATCCAGTGATTCCCAACTTCTTAACAACTTTATTCAATGTTTCCACTGCCATTTTTCTAAACGGTTCTGATTCATCCTTTAAAGTATCTAATAAACGTTCAACAATTTGCGGAACTCCAACTTTTTCTGACAATACCACTGTAGTTTCAATAACAGCTCTTGAGGTTCTTCTATCTAATGCCATTCTTCTAACCCAAAAACTTTTGAAAAAGTGTGGTAAAACTTCAACTTGTAAATATTTAGGTTCAGCACCACCTGTGCTGGCACATTGTTGAACAACTTTCAAAACTGTTTTCTTCATTTCTTCATCAGGAGAACTGAATTCTCTTAATAAGATACTCATTACTTCTTTTGTATAATAGCTGGCATATTCTGAATCCATTAATGGTATTATATAACCAATACATTTTAAGAATGCTGATAACCCTCTACCTCTATGTCTTCTGATTCCATTCCATAATGGTTCTAAAATAGGTTCAAATGACTCAATACCATAAGGGCATGCAACTTCAGCTAATGCAGCCAATGCATTGGCAGTCATTGTTCTTACTGTTAATTGTTCATCATTTAAACCATTAGAAACACATTTCACTAGATTATTCAAATGAGGAAGCACACCACAACCAACTTGAAGTGCTATTTGTTGAACAACTTTTATACCAGTATGGCGAGCTTGCCATGATTTTTTGGAATGACAAACAGCATTTAAGAATGGAATCATAGATGGTATACCTAAAGCACTGGCGGAAACTGCAAGTGCCCTAGCAGTTGTATTACGAACAAATTCGTCACTATGATCGATATCAGGTCTCATTGTTGATATCATATGAGATAAACCGGCAGCTTTTGATAGATTAGAAATGATCTCTTTACCCTCTTGTCTAGTAACATAATCTTCATCAATCAATAAAGGTGAGATAACCACTAGGATCTTGTGTGTATATGGGCGAATCATATCGTCTAACTTGTATAGAATTCTATCGATAACTTTAACTAATAAATGTCTCTCTTGGTCATCAAGGGATTTTTCTAAAAGTAAAGGAAGAATTTGATTGAATAATAATTTTGCTCCAAAAGCTCTAGCATTATCGGTGATTGTTCTAAGGGCAGTTTTTCTAACGGCTGGTGTACCATTTTTTATCTTCAATAAGAGTTTCATGATCTTGATTTCTTTAACTTCTTCAGGTGATAGTTCAGTTTCATCCTTATTTTCTAAAAGCTTACCAAAATATTTAGAATCTTCTTCTTTGAAAAATTGTAAATCTTTGACTCCAGGAACTTCACTTACTAAAGCATCTCTCATGACTTCTTTGGAGACTCTTGTTTCTGTCGGTATGTTATATGAATCATTTTCTTTCTCTGAAACATTAAATAATGAAGAAGATGACTTTGAATCCTCTATACGAGCCTTTTTAGCTTCAGAGTCTTCAATTTCTTCATTATTATCACCACCAACATCCCATCTTCTTTTCCTTACTCTTCTAGGAGGTGTCTTACTACCATCATCATCATCAGCATTATCTTTTTTTGTTGATTTAGATATCTGCAATTCTTGTGGAATAGATTCTACCTCCCTTTTAGCCTCTTCCTCTCTAAGCTTTAATAACTGTTCATCTGTAATGTTTGGATCTCTTTCTGGTGAGAGTTTTCTATCAAATCTTTTTCTGTTATAGTCTGTTTCTCTGTCATATTTAGATCTCCCACGTTGCTTTTCAGCCATTGGATCAACATCATCTTCAATGTTTATAAGTGAATCTTTAACATCATTAGGTATAGAGTACTGTGCAGTTAATTTATATTCACCACCGATCTTCTTCTTTTCTAGAGGCAAGAGCCCGCGATCTGTGTATTAGTTAGTAAAGGCCTCTAAGTGGAGAGTCGATCTCAGCTCAACATACTCGACATTCTAAAGCGATTGGATTCGGTAATTTAGTAACACCTTGTTTATAATATTGGACTGAAATTTTCGATATAACATATTGTTATTACATTGACTTCCGGTATTGATGATCCGGAACTGATTCTATCAATACGTTTCTGAAATCAAGGCAAACAATTTGAATCTTTTTATTGCCCAATTGAGAGTAATTTCCGTCTGACTGTCGCCATGTTTGTGGATGTTCTACTCAAGGGAATAGCACTGGCTGCTCTTATAGGCTCATCCATGGCAAATGATGATACAAGTCAAGAGGAAGCCATTGAAAACCCATTACTCACCACTAAAGAATCTTCAAATCCATACACTGAAGCATTAAACATCAAGATCCTACCTAGAAATCATATACTCACTT
This sequence comes from Phaffomyces antillensis, assembly GCA_003707195.2. NCBI lineage: Eukaryota > Fungi > Ascomycota > Saccharomycetes > Phaffomycetales > Phaffomycetaceae > Phaffomyces > Phaffomyces antillensis. The sequence goes on from PPNI02000018.1 coordinate 163,273, forward strand.
CATTTGACTTCAAACTCGAATCTGAGCCTGTTAATATCAGTATAGCTTCGGAAACAACACACTATAAAGTTTTCCCAAGATCTTTATCTCCAATGCTAGATTCAACAAATACAAAAGAGTTACATTTAAGATTTGGTCAAGGTTGGTGGGATTCTGAAGAATGGGGTCAACTACCTGACACTGGTGCATTTGCTGGTGGTGTTGGTGTTGAAATTTCAGCTGTCATTGAAGCAAAGGATAGATCTCAAGCATTTGAACAATGGTTAAGTCTAACTAATTCTTTATCAGGTTTATTCTGTGCCTCTTTCAATTTCATTGATAGATCCAAAACAATTTACCCAATAAGATCATTCTCCTCTAATAATAAAATTCCAGTATTGGAAGAAGGAAATGAAGTTTTCCTGTTAAGAGCAGCATTACCGTCTGAACCTGTATGTACAGAAAATTTAACTCCATTTATTAAATTCTTACCAACTAAAGGGAAATCTGGTTTAGCAACTTTATTAGATGGTCATAGAGTTTTTGAATCACAGTGGCATATGATGTCAATTGATATTGAAAATGAATGTGAAGAAGACATTTGTAAATATAAAATGGATCAAAGAATAGATGCAGTTGTTGATATTGAATCAGCATTAAGAAAAAAAATCAATTTCATTCCAAAGCCCTTACCTGGTGATGAATTAAGATGTGATCCAAACAAACCTCATGATCAATTCGAATGCTTCCCATTAGGTGATGAAGAAAATTTATCATTTTCATTAAAAGATATATTTGGTCGTGATATCAATGGTGCTACTTATCTTTCTGAAAAACCTGCTGAAATTTGCGTTGAATCTACTGATAAATGGGATGTTTTTCTGAGAGTCAATGAGGATTATTACGGGACTGGAAATAATTGTTTTGAATTAAAGGATAAAAAGTTTTATGATGTTTATTTTAGAACAGAAAATGCTCAAAATGTTCCAAAAATCGATAAAGCTCCAATTTATGTCACGCGTTCATTAAGTGGATACGCACAAGATAAAGGTGCTTCAAGAATCACATTTCATAATCCAAGTGATGAAGACGTTACATTATTATACTTAGAATCACTCCCTTGGTTTATGAGAGTTTATTTACATACGTTAAATGTTTCCGGTGGCTCAAAGGAAGAACTTATTCAAAATATTTACTATTTACCAGAAGTTGATCGTGAAAGACCAACTCATTTGGAATTTGAACTAATTATTCCAAAAAATTCAACTATTCAATTATCTTATTCATTTGATAAATCATTACTATTATATGCAGAATATCCACCAGATGCTAACCATGGGTTCTCAGTTGAGCCTGGTGTGGTCAAAGTTTTAAACCCAGTTCCATACTATTCAAGAACTTCCCCAGCTTTATTAACTTTGCCAACTCCTGATTTTAGCATGCCATATAATGTTATCATATTATCATCAACTATAATGTCACTAGCATTTGGTACAATTTTCAATTTGATTGTGAAAAGAACAGTCACTGAAGAAGAAGCAGATCTGGTACTATCAGAAACTGGTCCAACAGCCAAATTTGAAAAACTAAGAAATAAGATTAAACAACGTTTAGGTTTATTGAAACCAGTAGTTCAAGAATCAAAAGAGGAAATTATAGAAAATAAGGAAGATTTGGGGATAAATGAACAATATAAAGAGCGTTTTTAGTGATACAAGCTATAATATAGAATCGCTGGAGTATTGGACTAGTCTATATTAGAGACTATTAATTTTTAAAGTAACTTATAGTTTATGAATAATTATCCTTTTACTTTATATCATTTATAATATATAGGCACACCTCCTATCTACAGTACTCTATAATAGGTGTATATACTATAAACTCTCGCTCATTGCGCACATTATCTGATTAGTTTTGTATTTTTTTAACTTTGAAAATTTCTCGATCTTTTTATTTCAAATCTACAATGATAAGATGATATTTACTGAGCAGCCGCGTATAATGTCTTTTCATTTGATCATATTATATCTATTCAAAAGGTGAGGTGGATCTGTTCATTCTACTGATAATATTCAATTTAGCCGTGATTTTAGGGATGTATCTCTATAAATATTGTATCGATATTATAAGTACTATAAATTCAACTACAATGAGCTAACTAGGAATGACCAACTATATTTGTAAGCTCTAAAATATAATTTGACGTTCATATGGCTGATCAGCCTTGTAATTTGTTAGTCAGTTTGGTCCGTCGGTAATGAAAATTCTACAATTTTATTTTACAAAAATTTGGATAATTATATTTATATTAAAAGAGTATTCAAATAATTATATATCTTGAATATTATTATAATAATACATAGTATATATTGAATATTGACTAGCTGCTCCTGTTATAGGGATATCTGCGTCTGCCGTGTGCTGTATCATAGCTGTCAATATTATACGTGAACATCAAAGCTGTACGTTTAGATGACGATAATAATTTCATATAATAAGTTATAATATTATGTTTGCTATCGATCATAATATTTCGGTCGAAGTTATATTAATTTTAAATCAATGTCATTAGTATTGGAATATAATACATGAATTCATTATGTGGCGCAGTAATATAATATTTTTCTTATCGTCAAAACTGATCATAATTATACTAGTGTTTTATAGATAATTACCAGAAAATTATATATCACAAGTGGCAGGTCTTGGTGCCTTTTTTTTTTATTTTCAATGCAGATACACAACAGTAATATAAGCCAAGAAATGAAGAATATGTATAATTTTGCAGAACTGGTCTTTATAAATCTTTAGTTAGATCAATAAATAAGTTACTTTTGATGTTATTTTAATGATTTTTATTGAATTTTCAAACTTTAGAAAGAGTATTTCATGTAAGCGAGACTATTCAAACTGATAAATGAGCAGTAGAGATATAAGCATGTACATTTTCCCTACGAAATATATTTATAATTTTGTTAGTAATTCTCTTTAGTGCCTTTTAAAACTTAGAAAGAAGTTCAATAATTTGTATATATGTATTCTCTCTCGATTTTTGCACACATATGGAACTCAAATAAAGGATTTAGGGGACATTTGATTTTATATAGTACTCTAAGTAATTCCTGAACCTATAAAAGGTGGTATTTATCAGGAATCAATATCTGTTGTTAAATATTAGACTCTATTCCACATAAGTTCACAGCCACATGAATTTTAATGGTGGTGATTATATGCTACATGGATGTTTATGGTACTTTAGCTTGTAGGTGCATGTAAAAAGAAGGTTTTTTTATTGTTATAATTATACACTAGAATCATTACATTTTCATTAATTGTCCATCATCATTCATTATTTGTATTTAGGTGTCAGAGATATAATTCTTCTACTCATTCCAAGTCTTTTTTTTTTTTTGTTTTGCCCAAAAGTATCTGAGCTTATAGTTGCAGTACGCAGTAAAGTTGTTTTGGGAGCAAAAATTGGAGTAGGAGGAATAGAAAGATCTCTATTTATGACAGTTTCTTCTTCTTCTTTGTATTTTAATCTGTTCAAGTTTCTGTATCTTGAGGAATAACTTTGATTCTCAGTTTTATCAAATCCATCATGCTCTCCAGCTTCTATAATGAGTTTGTAACTGTCTATGATTGATTGAAGAGTAGATTCATCAGGGAACTCCTTTTTGTAACATTTATATAGTTGTTTTAATGATTCAAGGTCTTTCAAAGCTTCTTGATAAGAAGGAGTGGACTCAACAACCTCTTGTGTTAAAAATTGGGACTCTCTTCTAACATAATCATCACTTTCGAGATCTCCGTAATAAGTGACATATAACAAGTGTTTAGCTCTTGTAGTTCCAACATATAAGACTCTTCTTTCTTCAGACAATTCTTCAATATCATTTATTGATTTTCTATTTGGGAAAATCCCATCAATTAACGAGGGCACAAACACAACTGGCCATTCAAGACCCTTAGCGGAATGAATTGTTGAGATCACCACTTTACCTTCTTCAACATTAACTTCAGTTTCCTTGTTGGATTTAGTTGTAGTAATGTAAAAATCAACAGATCTTAGAAAGGTTTCCAAAAACTTTTCTTCCTCTAGATCATAATTTATAGGTAAGTAGTTGCCCACATCCTTGTCTTGCACATATTCTGGAAATGGAATATCAAGATCTTCTGGAACAAAATCGATAATTAACTGTTTTACCTCCTCTAGATTTTCTTTACCATCATCGCTTTCTCTGATAATTTTTTCGAATTGATTCAAGCTTAAAATTGCATCAAATAATTCAATTATAACATCTTTCTTATCAGGGCCTCTGTTATAAATCTCAAAAAGTTTATCTATCTTACTTAAAATATCTTTAAGTTTTGTTACACCAACAAGCTTTCCCTTTAATTCAAACTTATTCCTTTGTAAAAATATGAGAGCATCAATGGGCATACAACCTTCCTCTAGTTTAGATTCAAGAAAATTATATAATAAGTCTTCGTTCTTTGACGTGTTGGAAGAAATGAACGAATTGAAAACTCTTACCATTGCAGGAACATCATCATCATAAGCAAACATTCTAAAAAAATCGATTAATAAACATACTTCCTTTCTCTCCCAAAATGCTCTTCCTTTAACTATTTCATATGGGATTTTGTATCTGGAAAGTTCTGTTTCAATAGCCCTTGATAAATAAGCTGCTCTAACAAGAATGGCGAAATCTGAGTATTTGTAAATATTTGGAAGTGACTTTAAGTGGAAGATTTCTTGAGCCATCATTTTTGCTTCTTTTGCATTATTTTTAAGTTTGGCATAAACAGGTTTGAAAGTGGTTGTTGAATGAGATAACAACCGTTTTGATTGTCTACCTGGTTGTTGTTTCATAATATTCTCACTAAAATCAAGAACTGGTTTAGTTGAGCGATAACTTTCATTCAAAAGAGCAACTGAGCATCCGGGATACATTTGTTTTCTAAATATTTCAAAAGTTTCTGCAACAGCTGACCTAAACATATAAATACTTTGATCTGGATCACCTACAACAGTTATATTATTTGGATTTTTAACATTTTGAGTAGCAAATTCACGAATCAAGTCTAATTGAATCTCATTTGTGTCTTGAAACTCATCAACTAATAAATGATCTAGAGTTATCAAACACTTATGTTCTGTAAGTAATGAATGTGCATGTAATAGTATGTCATCAAAATCGTACTCTTTATTTTTTGTCTTTTTTAGTTCATATCCTTCGTAAAACATTAACAAACAACGATTATGTTTAGGATCAGCTCTATAATCTTTCACTGATACTCCTTTTGACTTTAGTTTACTAATTCTTGATTGAATTTTAGCCGGTACAAATTGGTCTTTTTCATTACAAAGTTCAACAAATTCTTCATGAAGTAATCGGGCATTTCTTATATGATGTAAAGTTGATTCATTATCTTTAGCAAATTCTTTGAGTATATGTTTAGTATCTCTATCTTCAATGATCTTTATTCTTTTGATATTAGGAAGCGTTGGTGTAAATAGATGCCCATATTTTTTTAAGATTTTAATACAAATGCTGTGAAATGTCCCAATCAACATCAAGCCTAGATCAACATTAGGAAGTAGCTTGTGTATTCTCTCTATCATTTCTTGAGATGCCTTTTTGGTGAAAGTGGTGACAACAATAGCCTCTGGATTTATCTTATGAACTAGAATCAAGTAAGCAACTCTTGAAGTTAATACCTTTGTTTTACCAGTACCTGGACCAGCCACCACTTGTAATTGGCCTTTCGGAGGAGCAGTGACTGCCCTCTTCTGAGAATCATTGAGACCCTCTAGGATCCTTCCAACCAGAATCAATTCAGACATAACGTCTTAAGTCTTGATTATGAGATGATTTTAATTTATTTTGGCACAAATTTGAAAAGTAAACAAACAAATATTTGGAAAAATGGATTACATAATCAAAAGTCATATTTCATATTTCTCGAATTCTTAACTAACCTTTGACGTGTAGAATAATGAGCTATAATTCATCTTCAGTTCACGATGAGCGAGACTTTAAAGGAGCGTAAAGAGGCATTTGTCAGTGGATTATCTGGCGGTGAAGTTGGCGAGATCAACGCAGTTACTTCGATTGCTCTCATTGGTTATTTCTTGTGGTGTTTGATTAACAGTCGTACAAATCTATTCAAGGATCAGAATAAATGGGAATTCTCCAGTATATTAATTGACTTTTTACTCAATTGGATATGTTTATTGTTATCAATAACACTATACTCTTCAAATACTGCTGTTTTGGCATTAGGTATGATAGTTCCTGCAATATCAATCTCTGTGTTATATAAAACTACTAAACCAGAAATCATAAAGAAAAAGAAATCATCACATGAATTAACAGTCAAAGAATACCTTCCAAAGAAACCTTTTATATCAGCATATAGAGGTGGGATGCTTATAATCACTGCGTTAGCAATCATAGCCGTTGATTTCAATGTCTTTCCAAGAAGATTTGCTAAAGTTGAAACTTGGGGAACTTCACTAATGGACTTAGGTGTTGGCTCATTTGTGTTTTCAATGGGTATAGTCTCAATCAGATCTATGCTCGGTAATAAATTTAATAATAAAACTCAATCTTATTCATTAAGGGTCTGGAAATCAGTAACAAATTCAGTTTCATCTTTAGTAATGGGTTTTTTGAGAGTCTTTTTAGTTAAAAAATTAGATTATCAAGAACATGTCAGTGAATATGGAGTTCATTGGAATTTTTTCATTACATTAGTTCTTGTTGGTCCACTGTCTATTGCCCTAGAACCTATCTTCAATTTCATTCCAAGATTTTTAGTTTCTATTATGATTTCAATCACTTATGAATGGTTTATTGTTAACAAAGAAGGGTTTTTAAATTATTTATTACTTTCACCAAGGACAGATTTGATCAGTGCTAATAGAGAAGGTCTGTTTTCACTGTTTGGATATCTATCAATTTTTTTAGCTGGTCAATCAACTGGATTTTATTTATTACCTTCAATTACCACCAAAAATAACATCTATAAAGCTGCTTCCAATCAAGACATTTCAAAGAAGACAAGAGAAAAATATTCATTATTTGATAGATTAACAACCGTTACCCCATTGACTGGTTTATTTGTTTCTTTTGTCACTTATGGTTTATTGTTCTTGATTGTTCAATCAGAACATGATTTTAACGTATCTAGAAGATTTGCTAATCTTCCTTACGTTTTATGGGTCTGTACTTATAATACTGGATCTTTACTAGTCTATGGATTATCTGATAAGATATTTGGTGATTCCTCAGAAACTTATACAAATAGAATTTCAGTAAGTTTAGATTCAATTAATTCAAATGGTATGATTTTGTTCCTTTTAGCAAACGTTTCTACCGGTTTAATTAACATTTTGATGAACACTTTAGATACTTCAGTACCTGAGTCAATGGTTATTCTGATTACCTATGCTACTTGGATAGCTGGAATTGCGGCTTTCCTTTACTACAAGAAGATTTTTATTAAAGTATAGACACGTTATTGTAAATAGTATGCCTTATATATTTTCTGTGAGTATATTGCATTAAAATTAACAGTGTAGATTTTTTTGTTATCTCTCTACAGGGTTAATGGAGCAGCTAAAGCTGGATTTGATTGCCCATTAACAATCAGTGAGTATTCTCTATGGATTGGATTTTTCCATATACTCAATTTTTCTATTGGTAAACTGTTTAAATTTTCTAATGTTAATCTCCTCAATTGAAAAGTTTCAGTTTCAATAACATGGTCACCTTTCAATAATTTATTCATTACTTGTGGTAATTGAGTCAATAGATATTTGGAACTGTAATCGTACTTGGTTAAGACCGATAAAACTGCAACTAATTCTAAATATGGCAGTTTTAAGAATAAATCAGATTTTAGATTAGCTTTTATTATATTGAATGATTCTTCTGATTTTATTAGATTTCGAATTATCATAACATTATCAATTTTTAATGGTATTTCTCTCAGCAATTCAGAGTGTTGAAGGGCAAGATAATCTGGGTTTAAAATAGATAACAATAAGTCATCACTCTTGGTCAAGTTGATATATTTTGAGTCAATTTCTTTGAATAAAGACGTTGAAGAATTTGATAAACTTTTGAAAAGTTGAGAAATTGCACTAATTGCAAAATATTCAATATCTAAAATTTCAGATCTTTTAGAATACAACTCCCCAATTTTCTTTAATTGATCTCTAATGTTTACTACTATCCACTCTTTGTTCATAAGCTCATTAGAAAGATCAACTAGGTCGTTATAAAACTTGATCATGTTCAAAGTATACATAATATCACCATTTTCTTGGTAAATATCATTAAAAGAGTATAATTCAGTAGGTAGTTCTTCCTTTTGCGTAAATGGGATAAACTTCACAATGAAATCACATAATCTAGTCTTAACTAGAACATCTCCAGATTGAGACATTTTCTTTAAATCTTCCAATACATGATCACTTAAGATTCTTTTACGGATCAATTGACTGTGATTAAATCTATCAAATGACATTTCAATAACATTGACCAATCTGACTGGAGTCTCAGGATCAGCTAAAAGCTTGATAGCCAGTGGAATAACCTCTGTATTTGAAAGAATGTCTAATGGATCAGCTGTAGTTGCCACTTTTAACGCTAAAATTTGCAGATTTATGTTATTTGATTTCAAAGCTTCTAACAGATAATCGAAAGAGAACATTGAGCTAGTGATATCTTCAAAGTCCAGCTGTGAGACTAGGACATCTAATATCTCAATCACTTTATCATAATCGATGTCTAATGTTTCGTTGTGTAAAATTGAGATTGCAATTGTAAGTAATGATTTCACAGCTTCTGGATTCTGTAGTACCACGGCCCTATCGATGGAGATTCTTGAAACAAACGAGTCGACCAGCTGATAGTCCAATTCCACACCACCAGCCAATGACTGAAGATGAGCTTCTAGTTGTCCAAATTGTGTTTCTTCTGCCATTTTATTTTTTATTTATCAAATGTATCTTCTTCTATATAGAAGATCAAAGAAACAAAAAAAAAACAGAATTTGACATAAACAGAACATTTACCAAATCAAAACAAACCTAAACATCTCAATAGACTCCACAATGTCTTTGAGAGAGAGCGTGCTAAGTCATCCACTCTTCACAAAGACCAGAATCTACTCGCTTTACTCTGATTTTCGCAAGTTGAAAGAGGCAAATCCAGATGGTTACGAGGCTAATATCATCGCATGGAAATCGCTAATTGAAGAGTTCTTCCAACAGGCTTTACTTCCAAACTTGTTTGTGATCAACACTGCCGGTCTATCAGAGGAACTAGTCCTCCCTCAGTACGGCAAACCTATGGCTTTAGATGTACCCTTGGATGAACTGATCAAAAATGGTGACTTAATTCTTTATTCCCAATTTCAAGCTGAACCAATAAATTCTAAGAAGTGGGTAAAGCCGTTGTTAAGTTGGGCCGTTAACAGATTCATTATGGATACTTCATTCAAAACAGGGGATGGTAAGAATAATTTGAAGCCAGTGATGTTGATATCTAAGAAAATGTTGGAAGTTTATTCATTTGAACTGATAAGAAGGATTAATTTAGAAGAACATGGTTCTGCTAGTCTTTTATTCACATTACTACAGTTTAAAAAATATGTTTCATCTTTAAATATTGAAATAAATGACAAGAAAACACAATTAACAGACTTAGATTTTGATATTTTGATTAAATATTTATACAGAGATACACAAAAAATCCAATATGATGGAGAAATTATCAAGTTTGGCACTGAAGAGATAACAGAACAGGATAAAGGCATCATTCAACTAAAGTCCACTATTGATGATTTACATTTGAAAACTAATAGTTTGAGTGAAAAAATCGATTTGTTGGATGATAGTATCAAACAGTCATTGAAGAGTAAGAATAGAGATTTAGCTAAAAAATTATTAAGATCAAAAAAATCTGCAAAGGATTCATTACTGAAACAAATAGAGACCATTGATCAATTGGATTCAGTCTTATATAAAATTGACGAGGCTTCATCTAATCTTCAACTATTGAATGCCTTGGAAATAAGTGCTTCAGTATTAAAAAGTTTAAATACTGAAATTGGAGGCGTTGAAAGAGTTGAAGATATTATGGATCAAATTATTGATGAAAAGAGTAAAGTTGACGAAGTTACTAAAGAGATTGGTAAAATTGGTTCAGAAGGCATTGATGAAGATGAAGTTGATAAAGAACTCGAAGAAATGCTAAGAGAGGAAGCTAACAAAATTTCAGAAAAGGATAAATTTGAAGAAGAAGAAATTAGTCGTGTTAGTGAAAAATTGAGTAAACTAGACGTAGCACCAGGAGACCTAAAAGAAAAAACATCTAAGCAACATGCTTTGAATAGTTGAATAAATCCTCTATATATTAATTAATTCATTAATAATTCATTCATTTATTCATCAGTCCATTAAATATTTATTTTTCATCAAAGAACTTAATTAAACCAACAGCTAAATTAAATCCAATCACCATTTCCCAATTACCTGGTGTTTCAAAGAAATTTGTCTGATCTATAATGCTAATCCAACCTAGTTTTGTATCATTTGGAGAATCATCAATTGGATTCTTTTGATTGAGACCATTATTTGGTATATAATAAACGTCATTTATATCACTGAAAGATTCTAGATTTTCATTTTCTTTATTCATTAAACGATACTTAGAGGATTCAGAACTTGTTGATAATCTGTTTAATTTATTCAGTATTTTTTTCTTCATTCTTGATTCATGAGGTCTAAATAAACCTATGATTGTTTCATTATTGGGATTACTAAAATAGATAAATCTTTTATTCTTTAATCTTGTAGAAGATTTGAGTTGAGGAATCGAACCAATTCTCCAGTTTTGATCAAATGAATCATTCAAATCAAACTGTATTGGCTTTACATTAGTTTCGTTATTAATAAACAACTCTTTAGACCAAACTATAGGAGTCTCAATAGCTTTCAAGTTCAAACCTTTTAAATTATTATCTTTCGTTTCAACAATTTCACCATCAGAATCTTTATAAAATTTCTTCAAACATTGTAAATATAATTTCAGTTGATCATGTAATCTTTGTACGGTGACCGTCATAAGTACTTCTTCATTCCCAACATTTTTGAATAGCAACCTAAAACCACTCCGTATTGAATCTTGTGACTTTAAATGCTTTTTATCACGGTATATTATCTCAACATGAATACCTGGTGCATTTCTACAATATAAATGATATTTATCTGGATTTGTAGTAAGGTATAAATTACTTTCCCCGATTTCTAAGATATGATATTTCCAAAAATTTTGCAAAGTTGGTTTTTTAAAAGAGTATGATACTGCTGATTTTGATCGTTTTGAAATATTAAATTTATTAACTAAGCCATCTTTCTTATGATATGAACCAATCATCGTGACTGGTCCCAGGGGAAGTTTTGGCCGTTGATTGGCCGTATCAGATTCATGAGATGTAAATTTCGTCTTATATTCTAGTTCAGATGATTCTTTCACGGACAATGGTAATAAATTTGGATTCGATTCTCTGAATGAAACGACCTCATTTAATGATATTTCTTCATTTCTATCGTATTCTTGTCTTAATATCGGGTTCTGATATCTCAAAACATCATGTGGTGATTTTCTAGTATATGAGTTCTTCCTTGATACTTCAGTCATTAGCTAAAAGTCCTAAAATATGAAGTGTAAACGATGAATAAATGAGTTAAAAGTTTAAAGTGAAATTTATAAATAGAGGTTTGTTTACTAAAATTGAAATCTGTTCGATTCTCTACGGCGGTAAAATTCAGCTGAATTTGATTTAAAATCGTTGAGTTCCGGATTAAGTAATTCTGACAACAATGCATGGAAGAGACACACCAAATTGAGCGAAATCAAAACATACAGGCAAAATTTGAAGATATTATTTGATTTGATCTTTTGTTACTTGATTTATTACTAAATGAATCTATAAGTGAAGGTTAACAGAATTATTTTAGTTTCTTGAACTGACATAGGCTTATACTTGATCTCGTCTCAATAAATACCCCCATAATTGTACATAAACATGAGTTTCAGGTTGTCACAATTAGATCCATTACCTAAGATACCTAAAATTCACAATGGTAATACCATAGGTCAAGGTGCTTTTGCAATGTAAGTAAAGTCCATGGATCCTCACTGGCTAAATATACTAACCCCGCTAACAGTGTTAAAGTGTCATATCATGAGAGTAATCCAAAGCATTTGTTTGCAATTAAATACATTCATCGTTATATATCTCAAAAGAGTGGACAATCGGATGATGATATAGGTAAAGAAGTTTTAATCCATAAAGAATGTTCTGGACACCCTAATGTGATCAGTGTGATATTTGCAGGATCACATCCAACTTGGATGTACGTTGGTTTAGAATTGGCCAATGGTGGTGATTTATTCGATAAAATTGAACCTGATGTTGGATTAGATGAAGATTTAGCACATTTTTATTTCAAACAGTTAATAAATGCAGTAGATTTCATCCATTCGAAAGGTGTTGCACATAGAGATATCAAGCCTGAAAATATCTTACTGGATGATAAAGGGAATTTAAAATTAGCGGATTTTGGTCTTGCCACTGTTTTTAAACGATCTGGTGGTAAGAAAAGACTGTGCATGACACCGTGTGGATCTCCACCTTATGTTGCACCGGAAATCGCTGCCCCTCATGGATATGATCCCGAGTTAGTGGATATTTGGTCGTGTGGTATTGTTTTATTTGTTATTGCAAGTGGACAAATTCCATGGGAAGAACCAACTGTTAAAGATCCAGATTTCGAAGATTTTTTGCAAAGTCAAGGAAAAGTTCAGAGTGATGGCTGGAATAGACTCACTTTTGGATTATTATCGTTCTTAAGATTTATTTTGAAAACCTCTGTTGATCAGAGACCAGATATGAAAAGAATAAGGCAACATCCTTGGGTTAATAAATCTAATAATTTATCAACAGATGATGGATTGGTTAAAGATTCTGTTGGATTAACAGCACGATTATTAAATAAATTACATATTGGATTAACAGATGAAGAGTTTGAAGAAGATAAGAGTTCGCAAGTTAGATATGACTCTATCAAAGACCATTTCACAGCATCTCAACCAATCACTGATATGGCTGCAATGGTTAATGATGAAGATGATATTGCATTTGCAGGGTTTGCTGCAACTCAACAAGTGTTTACTGACCATAGCAGATATATTTTGAAAGAAAAAGTTAGTTATGAAAGAGACACTATCATTAATATCATTTCGAAAGATCCAGCATCATTACAATTTTCAATGAATAAGAATGTTAATGCCACTTCATTAGATATAAATGCTATTGGAAGATTGACTAAATTTTTCTCAGTGTTACCAATCGAGACATTATTACCTATTTTAACATCATCATTAAATAGAGTTGGTGTTTCCACAGCTGGATTTGATGACGTTCTAATCACAGAGAAATCATTTTCAAAAAATCCTATCCATATCTCAGTACATACAACAGATAGAAAGAAAATGGTTCTTAGAGGTCAAATTAATGTGTCTCAAGTTCAAAATTTATCATTAAAACAAGTTGAATTCATCAAAACTCGGGGAGATCCGTTAGAATGGAGACGATTCTTTAAAAGGATTGCAGTTTTAAGTAGAGATGCTATTTATATTGAAGAATAAATGATTCTTGTGTTTGTGTTTGACTTTTTAGACAAATCGCGATAAGGACACGCCTTATTTTTCGTACTAATAAAAGCAGAAAAGCAATTAATTGGTTAAAATTTCTAAACTTAGACGCTTTCATTTCAACTTGCATCCCTAACTCACAACTCACGATGTCAGATCTCAACAGCATCTTCATCCGCTCAGTCGAAACCGCAGTGGGTGACTCATTGCGTCAAAGCAAGACGTTGTTGGTTTATATCGCACAATCCGAAACTGATGATACTTGGATCGTTGGATTGATGACAGATTCAATTGTGCAATTGATGAAAGACAACGCAATTTGTTTGAAATTAGTACGTAATACTCCACAGTTTCAGATGTTTGAACAGTTCTTTGCAAAGGTCATCAGCCCTAGTGTTTATTGTATCAAAGCTTCTGTGATCTGGGATGTTTTACATGGTGATTTAGATCCAAGTATGTTTGAAGATAGAATTAATGCCGTTATTGAAGGCGAAAGACATCATAATGCTCAACCTACTCCAGTAATATCACAGCCATCAACTCAACAAAGTACTCCACAACCAACAACAATCTCATCCCATGAACAAGATGTCTCAATCTCAACGGATAATTCTCCAGCCCCGCAACTTATTGAAGCTTCTACACCATCAATCCATGTTGCTTCTCCTGGAAGTACCACCAAGACACCAGCAACTAAAAGGGAACATAAGACTTTGAAAGAACAATCAGCTGAACTTGTTGCTAAAAAATATAAAGAAGAACAACTAAGGAAAGCTAAAAGAGCAATGGAAGACAAGGCCAGAATTAAAAGATTATTGAAAGCAGATGAAGAAGAACGTAGATCAGAAAATAAAAGACAGCATGAAGAAAGAGAAAGGCAAAGACGGTTATCTAATGATGAAGACACGTTTAATGATGAAAATTGTATTGATGAAATTATTCTGGAAAATAAGTCATTAAGAGATAATATCCATCGTAGAGCTCCTTCTTCAAGTGGTGATGTTTGTGCATTGTCTATCAGACTTTTAGATGGCTCTTCATTGAAACACAATTTCCAAGCTTTCAATACTTTAAGTGATGTTAGAGAATGGATTGATGCTAATAGAATAGATGGCGAAGAACCTTACTGCTTTCATAGAAATATTCCAAGAACAACCTTTGGTGATATTGATGAGGGGAAGAGTTTGGAATCACTAGAATTAACACCAAGATCAGCCTTAATATTAAAACCATTTCCAAAGTTCACAAATGCATATTCAACAACTAATCAAATCAATAATGGAGGTATATTTGCAAGAATTTATTCAGGAATCTCATCACTTTGGGGATCTAGAGATCAAGAGACTCAAACCAATACATCAAGCTCACAGAGTTTTAAAGATAATAATACTATGCCATATAGAGACGATGTAACTTCTGCCTCAAGCTCACAATTTGGTTCACCGTTACATTCACCGATGTACACTACTGCCCCATCTGAACTAGACTCAAATAATCCATCTGCTTTAAATTTAAACTTCAATCCAAATGATTTAAATTTGAACGTTCCGGTAAGACCTCGCACTCCAAGCACTGCTCATGGACAATCAAACTCTGGAATACAATCACCTGTTTTGGGGCTTTCAAGAGTTGGGTCCACATTGAGTCAATCTAGGATAAGAACGTTGAATGATAACGGATTTAATGATGATAGAAATACATATAATGGGAATCATCTTAATTTAGAAGATGATAATAGCAAAAAATGATAGAGGTTCATTCATTTGTATATGACTATAATATTATGCTGAATATTGAGAAACTTTTGAGAAAAGAGCGTAGTTAATTGTTAATTGATATTGTAACACATAACATCAAAACATCAAACACTACGGCAACAGGCTTATACTTTTAATGACGTCATCATGTCGCTAAAATATCAGAACACCCGGACACCATATAATAAGTCACAAAAATTGAAATCAAAATAAATTTGGAACCAGATTTTAAAACAGAAACAAGCCTCAAAAATGTCATCGTTGGATCCAAGCTTACGGGTACTATCAGAGTCATCCATTTCCTCAATCACCGCTTCTACCAATGAGATCCATGAAAATTCCCCTGCCTCGGCTGTTCCCGCTCATTACAACAATACTATAAGTCCTTCACCTTCAGAAAAGAACAACACAATTGAATCAAATAGAATCATACCTACTGCTTCTCCTGAATTACTTGAAGAAGAAAAAATACAGAAGATATTGAACTCTGATTCTGCCATCGAAACATTACTGAACAGATTGAAAAGATCGATCAATACTTGTGAAGAATTCAGTAAATATATTAAAAAAAGAGCTACTTTGGAGCAAGATCATGAAGAACATTTCAAAAAGATATCAAGAACCACAATTGATATCTTGAAAACTTCAGGAAGTTTAAGAAATGATTCCTTTATTACTAATTTTGATAAACTTTTAAAGCTAGATGAAAGATTAGCTCAACATGAATCTTCTTATGCTCAACAGTTGTTTCAAATGTTTGAAGAATTGAGCTTTTTGGGTAACAACTTTGCTAGAAATCGTAAATCCATCAAAGAAAATTTCAAAAGAAAAGAAAAAGAAGTTACTGATGCTATAAGTAGTGCCGATAAGGCTAAATCTAAATATGATTCATTATGTTCTGAATTAGAAAGAGTTAGAACTACAGATCCATCTAAGAAAACCTTCACTTTAAAGGGTTCTAAAACAACCTCGGAACAAGAAGAAATATTACAAAAAAAGATAGACTATGCAGATTCTGAATATAGACAAAGAGTTTCAACCGCAACTGGTTTAAGAAATGTCTTTTTGAATAATTTTAGACCAAGTACAGCAAATGAATTAAAAAATTTAATCGTTGAAATTGATATCGCAATGAGTGTTCAGTTACAAAGATATACAACAAGGTCGGAAGATCTAATTTTACAAAAAGGTTTAAGTATTAATCCAATTCAAGGTTCAAATTTACAAAGTGGTAAATCAATTGCTTCGTCAATTGATAATGAACGTGATCTATATCAATACATCTTAAAAAATACAAATCCCAGCTCAACAAATAAACAATTGATTCCTGTTGAATATAGAACCCATCCTTCAATCTCATCAAACTTCACAGCAGCTCCAAAGAATTTAAATTCGATTAACATTGGTCATAACTCATTACCAACAAGAAGAATTTCAACACATAATGAGAGTCCATTTTCTAATAGCAAAACACTTCCTGCAGCTGCATTAGGAGCATCAGTTCTATCTGAAACGTCATCGATGAATTCAGGTAACATTAATGGGCCAAGACCTATATCTGTTATCAATAATGATAAAGTTCCATTACCACCGGGTACATCTTCTGGATTCAAAACATTTGGTACTCCAATCAGTGATTTGATTGAATTTGAAGGTGAAATGGTTCCATCGTTAGTTAGACAATGTATATATGTTGTTGATAAATATGGATTAGATTTGGAAGGAATTTATAGAACAAGTGGAAATCAAGCAACTGTTAAATCTTTAAAAGAGCTAATTGATAAAGATCCAAGTAATATTAAATTAATATTACCAAATCCAAATTCAATAACGGATAGTGATATTTATGCGGTTGCATCTTTGTTAAAGAATTTTTTTGGATCATTACCTGAAGCTTTATTAACAAATGAATCAAGTAAACTATTTTTAGAGTATTCTAAAATTCCAGAACCTGATGTTAGATTAAAAAAAATTCACCAAGTTGTTTATGAATTACCAGATGGATCATATTGGACATTAAGAAGTTTAATATTTCATTTATCAAAAGTTGTTGCACATCAAGATATCAATTTAATGAATTCAAGAAATTTAGGTATTATCTGGGGTCCAACGTTATTTCCAAAGGAAAATTTCAGTACAAGTGATATGAATTATCAAGGTAAAGTAATCGAAGAATTAATAATTCACTCAAATGACATATTTGAAGCTGAATAAGATATGGACTGTTGGTTTATTGTGCTTTATGTGTAATCGATGTTTTTCTTTTTCAATGAATAAATTCGTAGTACTTCTAAACAGGAATATATCTATAACCATCTTTAGTTCTTGAAATATATTCTAAATTGATCAAACCGTCGATAATTTTTTTAATTTTTGCAATTTCAGCATTAAATCTTTCAAAACAATTTTTCAATAATTCATCATGTTTCATAAAGATTTCATGTTTTAATAAACGAACAATAAATGATTGAATTGCTTCATCCTGTGCCATTTTTACCTCTTCATCTTCATCCTCTTCATCCTCTTCATTATCCTCATCGGGATTATTCTTATTATTTTTATCATTTTCGATTAATCTCATTCTAATCATCTTAATTTTCAAAATTGACTTATTTGAATTAAATTCTTCATTTACTTCATATTCACCACCTGAAGATTTAATTAAGATCTTGTACTTGCCTTGACTTAATGAGTGTAAGACACTTGACAACGTTAAAGAGTCCAATTTTGTTAATTTTTTAATTTGAAGGTATGATAACCTTGAATGATCATTAAATAACAAGAGGATTATTCCCTGATGGACAGTAACTTGTAATTCTTTAGCTTGAATGCTGTTTAAATTCCAGTTTACTGTCATATAACTTTGAAAATTACACCATTGTAAGTTTTGATTCTTATGAGAGGAAAGATATGAAATTTCAAATGATTTTAAGATCGTTGAAAGTGATTGTGGAAGTTTTAGCGGTTTCTCCGTATAAGGAGGCCATGTTTTTGATGATAGTACCAATGGTGTGAATTCCATATCATTATATAATTGTGAGTTTTGTGATTCTTGATATTGAGATTTATAAGATTTTGATAGCACGATGTCTTCGAACATTACATATAATGGCATTATTAAATCTGGATTGATTTCAATTTCTAACTTTCTCAACATTGATTTTTCCAAATTGTGGTTCTTTGAAGTGTTTAGAATAAGTCTTTTTGATAAGTCTCTCTGATATTGTTTTATGAATGATTCTTTTGATTTAATTGATTTTATAATTGATTGAATATCTGTTAATAAACTTTCATTTGTGATATTAATTGGAGTTCTTGATTCACATGAATTTGATTTGAAGAATGAATCAATAAATTGAAGTAATTTCAAATTTATTTTGATTGAAGTCTTATTAAGGGAAGAGTTAAATACCGCTTGAAATGCATCTCTTAATTTGAAATTGATATCATTATTGTTATCAAGGAATTTCTTATTTATTTCAAACATTTGATTTTTCGACTTGATCAATTTTAAAATAAAGTCTTTATCTTCTAAATTTTCATCAATTAATCTCGTAAGGTACGTTATCACATATTGATGCCATGTTTGTAAAAAATTGGAAAGTAGTGGTGGTGAATTTGGGGTCATTAAGTCTTGATAATTGATGAATTTGAATAATGTTGCAATTTTATTAAATTGATTGGATTGAAAAAGTGGTGTTACTATTAAATCACAATTTTCCTGATTAAAAGAATTGAATAACAGATTTTTGATTATTATCTTTTTAAAAATTGATGACGTTTTTTGATCGAAAGACCAAATTTTGAGTTCTTTTGAGATCCTATTAAATATGATATCAAAAATTGATTTACTTTGTGAAGTTATCAATTTTTGGTTTTGATCAATAAAAAAGTCAATTGATTTCGATATTAAATGGCTATTTACCTTATCATTCGCTGAAAATGTTGTTAAATTATTGTATGTTTCTTTGATGAGCTGTAATGAATCATCTGCAATAATTGAATCATCAACTCTAAATTGATTCAATAATATTATGAAACAGTCCAATATCTTATCTCCTAGCATCATTGAGTTATCCCATAAATTGTTAATCAACAATCTTTTGAAAAAGATACTGATTTGACATTTCAATGGATGTGATAATAGATAAGTTTGATCTAAAAACAAATAAATTCTAGTCAAAGAATCACTCTTCCCACAGCATTCTTTAACTAATTGATTGAATAACCGTAATTTACTTTCAACATCAGCAGTACTATCATACTCAGCACAAGCTGTAGCAAAAGTATCGTTGGTATAAGACTCGATTGAACCATATAAGAATTTAGTCAATTTTGATTGAAATCTATCTCTGCATAAAAATTCCACGTATTTGTATAATTTATGAGATGAGACTGATTGGGAGTCTGAGTTAAGAAGAGTGATTGTCTGACGTTGAAGTTCTTCATAGGCATGGAGTAAATTGGGCGACAGTTTGCGTGTGGAAGTTGGGGCCATCAGAATAACAGCGTGGGTATTAAATATGATTCTGTAATGTTATGAGTTCGCGAAAGAATAATTTTTTGTTATAAAAGCAAGTTGATTCCCACTTAACCGCTGAAAGAACACCGCTATAACGATACTTTAATTAAACCACAGAACCACCCAATCACATTCTCAAATCACCACAATGTCTGAAGAAGCAAGAACAATCTCCATTCTGTACAAGAGAAAAGGCCATTTCGACAACCAACGAGACGCCTTGTTGAAAGAGTTCCAGCAGACTGAGAAGCACAAAGAATTGCTTCAGATCGTTCAGAATCTCGTCACTGAAATTGTCAACAAGAACCCAGACCTACTGCTCAAGAACAAGGGCCAACTAGCCGCTTTAATCGAAGGTGTCATTTCCAGAACCAGCAACACCACCAATTCAAACCAGGCCAATTTCACCAATTCAAGTCCAGCTTCAGGCAAACAAACATCGCTGGACTCGAATTTGGACACCAAACTGGACATCTATGAGCTCCTGGATGAACAGATCAAACTCTTGACGATCGGATCGGAGGCTCTTCGCGGTCAAATCCGCCAGACTTTGACTCAAGTAAAACAAGAAAATTCGCGATAAGATAAAAAATTACTGTATTTCAAAACCAACCACAATTTCCACATTCCAATCTTTTGCAACCACTATTTTAAACATCAAATTTATCACTCTCGTTGTATTACTATGAAGGTCTTCGCTACAGGTGCTGCCATAGCCTCACTCGCTTCGGCTTATGTCATCCCAACCTCTTTCAATTTCGATGCTGTTCAACTGCAAGATGCTCTATCCTTCAGTTCAAAATACTCCTATCATAAATTACCACCTGTTGAGACTGAACAATTGCAAGATCTAATCACTCTTGATCAACTAAACGAAAGTGCTCAACACCTTTTCGAAATTGCCGAAAGTTCTATCCCATTATATGGTCATCCAACAAGAGTAATTGGTTCTTTAGGTCATTGGAAAACCCTTGACTTTATTAAAGATTCATTAAAGGAACTTAAACATTATTATACTTATAAGACTCAAGAATTCAAAGCTTTAGATGGCAAAGTCTTTAATCATTCATTGTCAATTAACGATAAAAAAGTTGAATCTAAACCTTTCCAGTTAACTCCGGCAGCTCATATTTATAGTGCAGATTTAGTCATTGCTGATAACAATGGTTGTGATGAATTAGATTACAAAGGTGTCACCACCAACTCGATTGCCCTAGTCAAAAGAGGTGTTTGTCCATTCGGTATCAAATCTGATTCCGCAGGTAAAGCAGGAGCTAAAGCTGTTATCATTTATGAGGAAGGGGTTGAAGACATTTTATCAGGTACTTTAGGTGAACCATTGAATAACACCGTTGGTACCGTTGGTGTTCCATATTCAGTTGCAAATACTTTACTAAACTCTCAAAATTCAACAATTCCTGTTAAAATTGATTTGTTTATTGCTGCTTATGTTGGTTATATTAATACTAGAAACATCATTGCTGAAACTATCCATGGTGACCATGACAACGTTGTTTCATTAGGTGCACATTCAGATTCCGTTGCCGCAGGTCCAGGTATCAATGATGATGGTTCAGGTACTATTTCATTATTAACTGTTGCTAGACAATTAACTAATTTCAAAGTAAAAAATGCAGTTAGATTTGCATGGTGGGCAGCTGAAGAAGAAGGTTTATTAGGATCGAACTTTTATGCTAATTCATTAACCCCTGAAGAAAACTCCAAGATTAGA
This sequence comes from Phaffomyces antillensis, assembly GCA_003707195.2. NCBI lineage: Eukaryota > Fungi > Ascomycota > Saccharomycetes > Phaffomycetales > Phaffomycetaceae > Phaffomyces > Phaffomyces antillensis. The sequence goes on from PPNI02000018.1 coordinate 185,005, forward strand.
TTATTCATGGATTATGATATGATGGCATCACCAAATTATGAATATCAAGTTTATAATGGTTCAAATACAGTTAATCCAAAGGGTTCAGAAGAAATCAAGAATTTATACATTGATTATTATGAATCAAAAGGCTTAAATTGGACTTTAATTCCATTTGATGGAAGATCTGATTATGTTGGATTTATTGAGAATGGTATCCCAGGAGGTGGAATCGCTGCAGGTGCTGAAGGTTTAAATTCACAAAATGGTAAAGTTTTAGATGAATGTTATCATGAACTATGTGATGATCTTGATAATTTAGCTTGGGATGCTTTTCTAGTTAATACTAAATTAATTGCTCATAGTGTTGCTACCTATTCTCATAGTTTAGTTGGCTTTCCTGAAAGAGAAGTTGAAGTTGCCAGTGCTGGATATGGTGAATTCCCATACAGAGGTAATTTCTTGGTTTATTAGATTCAGGTTATTGGGCTTCCATTTTCAAGTTTTATGATTTTTATTAGTAATTGATTTATTAATTATAATTTGATGGTTTTTGTTTACCATTTGATATACATGTATACGCTTTGCGATCTGGTGTAGTTCAATTGATGGCCAAAGATTGATTATCATTTTTCTAAAAGAAGTCAATCAGTGTCTCACTAGTTATAATCTAATATCTAAGTTATAATTATAAGAGAATTCAAAGAAGTAAGGAATTGTTGAGCCTCAAAATTCAAACAATTAATATGATTCATAAGGTGAATAGCACACTCCAAGATTGTTTGAAGAGATTATCTATGAACCATAATTTTGATACTGATAAGTTTCTTCTGCGATCTTGTACATATAATCTTACAAGTTAAGATGATATGATTAATCTGCCTCCACGTTTGAAGAGATGAAATTTCACACTAAATGAGTAGTGAGTAAAGACACAAGTATAAGTATTTGGGCTAGTCTTTCACAGGCCCCAAATCCAGATTGATATTGCAGGTTGAATCGCGATCTACTACTGAGAAATAAGAACCTCCTGCTCAGTAACATTGTAAGTACTTGTAAATTTTTTGTGAGCTAGCTAGTACATACAGGCTACTACGGTGTTATTTAGCCTACTTGTGACCTATAGACCATGGAATTAGGGTCAAGCCCTTAGGGCATAGGCCACGTCAATCAATAATGGGTAATTGTTAATTGTAATTCATAACTCTATATGCTCTCGCGTTTTAGAATCAAAAGTCAAGAATCACAAGACTCAAGACATTATCGATATAGAGCCAAGATTTAAGAGTTTGAACTTTATACATAGTGATATGGATCCAAGAGATTAGATTCTTGGTCAAAGGGCTCAAGAGTAACAAGTCTCTAATTTTTAAATTTAAGATCTCTGTACTCCCTCCAAAAATACCAAATACAAAAATCCGCTTCCTTTGTTTATTTTGATGGTGCGGAACATCAAATTTACAATCTTGAACCAATAAATTCAGAGATAGATTCGTTATTTTGTGGATTAGTTAGTCATAGATATACGCGTTGGTTTATTCATTTGGAATTTATTATCACTCTGTCGTTCCTGAATCCAAAATCCATCTTTTGAATTGAGTTGAATTGATACTGACTATCAACAGCTGAAAATGTGTAATCAAATATGTAGATATCTTTTTTGCTCTTCAACAGTCTTCAAAAAAGTTTACTTCAGCTTCGAGATTGTGGCGTACTATGTGTGTTCTATCACGCGAGTTGAGAGCTACGGCGTTATGTAAGTAAACCAAGGCTCAAACTTTAGAGACGCCACAGTTTAGCGGAGTTTCCTTTGAATATTTTAGCTCGATTTAACTAATAAATAACTAAATAATCTGTAATTTCTGTCTTGTTTCTGTTGATATTTGTACTAATAAACCATCTTTCCATGTGCTAGCACCATATAGTTATGTATAACTGGTTACAGTTTACATTGTAAGAGTCACTAGATCTAAAGTTGACACGCTTGCTGCATAACAAGCTTCTAGTTCAAATTTTTTTTCTTATTGCATGCATCAATTTAAACCTAAAAATTTGTATAGGCTTTTGAAGTTTTTACTTTATACATGATTCATATGAATTTTCAAAACTATTTAAAGTAACAACATTCTCCTTGTCCACGTACGGATCCTCTTATTTTTGCCTTTCGTACAAGTGGGAAAATCATAATCAAAAAGATGGTATTCGAATCTATTAAAGAACCATTTAGTAGACTAAAATGGGGTATTTTACCAGTTAAAAGAGAAGTTGAAGACTATCCTGAAGAATACTACAATGATCAAGATGATGATGCAGTTGAAGATGAACATCATTTAGAATATAGAGATGAAGCAAATAGAAAATGGTGGAAATTTTTTGATGAATATGAATATAGAGTCAATAAAAATGTTAGAAAATCTCATAAATGGTTTAAATGGTTCAATGATACTGATACTCCAGCTGAAAGAAAATTAATTATGAAATTAGATGTTATTTTAGCTTTATACAGTTGTATGGCTTATTGGGTTAAATATCTAGATCAAACTAATTTGAATAATGCTTATATTTCTGGTATGAAAGAAGAGCTAGGATTCCAAGGTAATGATTTAGTTAATACTCAAGCTATGTTCACTGTTGGTTCAATTATATTCCAAATTCCATTCATGTACATTTTGTATAAACTACCAATGAACTATGTTTTGCCTGCTTTGGATATTGCTTGGTCAGTTTTTACCATCGGTTCTTATAAAGTCACATCAGTGGGACAATTGAAAGCTATGAGATTCTTTATTGGTGTCTTTGAAGCTCCTGCTTACCTAGCTTATCAATTCTTATTTGGTTCGTTTTACAAATATGATGAGATTGTTCGTCGTTCATGTACTTATTACATTGGTCAATATCTTGGTGTTTTAACTTCTTCTTTATTACAAGGTAAGATCTATTCTACCTTAAATGGTGTTCATGACTTAAGTGGTTGGAGATGGATGCTAATCGTTGATGGTGTTATCTCTTTGTTTGTTGGTCTTATTGGTATTTATTCATTACCAGGTACTCCACAGGATTGTTACTCAATTTGGTTAACCGATGATGAAATTAGATTAGCAAGAAGAAGATTAAAAAAAACCCATATTGGTACTGTTGATTATTCTAGAAAATTCTTTGATAAACAAGTTTGGAAAAAAATCTTAACCTCATGGCAAATATATGTTATTTCCATCTGGAACATTTTCTGCTGGAATAACAATAACGGTACTTCCGGTGCTTATTTGTTATGGTTAAAATCTTTGGGTAAATATAGCATTCCAAAGGCTAATCAATTGGGTGCAATATCTCCAGCTTTAGGTATCTTATGGTTAATTTTAACTGCTTTATATGCTGATAAATTACATTCCAGATGGCAAGCTATTATCTTTTCACAAGTTTTCAATTTTACCGGTAATGTTATCCTTGCAGTTTGGTATGTTCCAGAAGGTGCTAAATGGTTTGCATTTATGCTACAATATTTTGGTTGGGCAATGGCACCAGTTTTATATTCTTGGTTGAATGATATTTGTCGTAGAGATGTTCAAGCTCGTGCAATCATTTTAATTGTTGCCAATATGTTAGCTCAAACTTTCAGTGCTTGGATTTCAGTCTTGGTTTGGAAAACAGTTGAAGCTCCAAGATTCTTAAAAGGTTTCACTTGGACAGCAGTTGCCGCATTTGCATTATCAGTTTGGACAATGTTGGTATTGTATTTATATAAAAGAGAAGAAAAGAAACATGCGAAAGAAAATGGTATCGTTTTATTCAATTCAAAAACTGGTGAAAATTATCCACCAAGAGATGAAAATGACCATTCAGTTAAAGAAATATCAATCTCTGAAGAAGATTCAAAGATAGAAGAAAAATAATAGAGAGATTGATATAATATATTTGCGTTTGTGTTTGTGTTTCTTTTCAAAATTTGCTTATTGGGAATGGGATATAGATTATTGATGGGTGTTCTTCCCAACTTCGTTTGTTAATTGTTTTAAAGATTAATCATGTTAGATTCTAATAATAATTTTTGATTGTAGCTCTAAATTTTGATTAGTTCGTAATTGTGTATTATTTTCTAAATGATAAGATAAAAAATGATTTTTCCAAAACCTGAGCATGCCAAAAAAGTGACATAATTTTATGAGATTCTTTTTCCTATATAATCAAGCACACTCACTAAAGTAAGAATGTCAAACACGGTGTTACCACTCAGCGACAGTGATGACTCACCATCATTTCTTCCACCAAGTCCAAGACAAGTCCTCAGAGTTTGTTTAAACTTGAAATTCTTGATCGATAAAACAATTCCAATTCCATTTGAAGACTCAAAAGTTTTATCACCAGATTCAAGGATCTTGAACCCAAAAGTTGTTAGACTGGCATTAGAGGCAGCAGGCGGTGAAGGTGGTGGTAGACCAGGCACGAGTTCTCGAAATTATAGATCCTGTTTAATCTTTGCATTATTGAAAGTCTCTGGTTGGTATTCTGATTTAGCATCTTTTGAATTACATGATTCTGAATTATATTTATTAAGGGGTTCAGCTGCCGAACAACTAGCTAAACTAATAATTGAACAAGAAATAGATGATAAATATCTTTTTGTTAAAATATTATGTCATAGATTCGTCATTAATGAAAACACCATTGATAGTGATCCGGTAAGTGCACTCGAACTAGCCGTTGATATGCATTCAACAGTGGTTATTGGATCTTCTGGATATCAACGTTGTATAAAATGGCTATGGAGAGGTTGGATCATCCAATCAGATCATAATCCAAGTGAATACGTGTTATATAAGGATATCGCTAAGACTTCAGCTAATGTTCATTTCACACCTGATAGAATTAAGACACCATTATATCAAAATATACTGGAAATTGGTTCATCTTTAATATATTTGATATTGTATACATTTATTATCAACCAAACTGAAAAGGGTGTGTTTCCATTAAATGGATTTGAAGTATTGTTCTATTTTTTCACTTTAGGTTATGTTTATGATGAAATTGTCAAATTATATCATGTTGGTTGGAACTATCTATCCTTTTGGTCTGTTTTCAATGACGTTATGTATGGTATAATTTGTGTTTCTGTTGTATTAAGATTTTGGAGTTTATCAGAACCTTTAGATTCTGATCTTTCAATCTCATTAGACGTTGCTTCATTTAGAATTTTTGCATGTTGTGCTCCATTAATGTGGTGTCGTTTATTATTATATTTGGATTCACAAAGGTTCGTGGGTGCTATGATTGTTGTGGTGAAACTAATGATGAAGGAATCAATTGTGTTTTTTTTCTTATTAAGTATTGTTATTATTGGATTTTTACAAGGGTTTTTAGGGTTGGATAATGCAGATGGTAGAAAAGATGCAACTACAATCATCATCACAAATTTAGCAAGAACTGTGTTAGGTAGTGGTGATTTCCAAGCTTTCCAAAGATTTGCTCCTCCATATGCTGGAATTTTATATTATTTTTACACTTTTTTGGTTTCTGTTATTTTATTAAACATTTTAGTTGCATTATACGCTTCTGCTTATGATAAGATATATTCTAATGCAATTGATGAATATATGGCATTAGTCGCATCCAAGACTTTAAGATATATTAGAGCCCCTGATTCAATGGTTTTTGTTCCTCCTTTAAATTTGATCGAATTACTAATATCACCAATCTCATTATTAACTTCTGAAAAAACGTATAACATAATAAGTTATTGGGTTATGGTTATTATTTATTCTCCATTTTTAGTATATGTTTCAATCAAAGAATCGAGTGATTCAAGAAGAATCGCATATAATAGATTAAAGGGATTATCTGATGATGCTAATGAAATTGATAGACAGTGGGATTTGACTGATGGATATCAAGATAGTATTGATGGATTGTTTGCCACTGATGGAACTGTGACTTCATCCGATCGTGCAAATGAAGATTTAAAACAACAAATGGCCGCAGAGAGAATGGATCCTGAGTTCAATGTTAAAAAATCATGGTATGATAATGTTGAGTTAGTGACTTCTCCGATTGAGAAGGGTCAAGAAATGGGAATCGGCTGGGAATTATATCCTTTGTTTAAAAAGATTGATGACTTAACTAAACTAGTAGAGGTTGTTGTTCAAGATAATAAAGATTTGAAAGAAGCTTTAGCAGCTCTAAAAAAAAATAAACACTGAAGTATATCAAAGAACTTACAAATGTAGTAAACAAATAATTGCAAATTCGCCAAAAACACACATATAATATATAAAAAACAAAACCTCACAAAATCAACTTCTGAAAACTGTCAATACCAATACCATCTATAAAGCTTTCTCAAGAGAAGCAACGGTTCTAACAACACTATCAACGATGACATTAACTTCGTCCTTAGTGATTGAATAAGCAGGAGCAAATAAAACATGACCACCTTCGAATCCATCAATTGTACCACCAACACCAAATGCAAAAACACCGGCTTCATATAATTCAGCTGTGAATTTACCAACGATACCGACTGAAATTGGGAATGGTTCTTTTGTTTCTTTATTTTTAACGAATTCCATTGCCCAGAAACCACCATCACCTCTAATATCACCAATAATCTTAGATGAGGCTAATTTTGCTCTTAACTGAGTACCTAGATATTCACCTTGTTTTGCAATATTATCAACCAAATTATCACGTTTAACTTTTTCTTGAACAGCTAAAGCGACTTGACAATTAAAAGCATGAGAATGATAAGTTTGTGCACCTGCAATAGCAGCATTTCTATCCCTATAAACTTTCATAATCTTTGGCGAGACTAAGATACTTGCAATTGTAGAATATCCTGCGCCTAGTGTCTTACCATTAGTTTGAATATCTGGACCAGAACCAGTCATGTATCTTTCCCAAGCATGGAAAGTACCCATACGGCCTAAGCCACACATAACTTCATCTAGATAGAATAAGGCACCATATTTATGACAAATATCACGAACACCATCTAAATAGCCTGGAATTGGAGGTTGGCAGCCAAAGGTTGAACCAGTGACAGTTTCGCAAATAAATGCAGCAATTGTATCCGTACCTTCTTTAATGAAAGTTTCCTCAATTTCTCGTAATAGGCGATCTTTATATTCTTCTAAAGTTTCATCTGATTTTTGATTTCTGTATGGATAACATTGAGAAACTTTTGGTGTAACGGATTCAGGTAACAAGATATCTGCAAACTCTAATTTCCTAACATTATCTGAAATTGATAAAGCTCCTAATGTAAAACCATGATAAGATTGTTTTCTTGAGATAAATTTAAATCTTTTTGAATCACCATTTTCAATATGATATTTTCTAACGATTTTAAGAGCATTTTCATTGGCTTCCGATCCTGAACCTGTAAATGTTGCAGTTTCAAAAGCACCTTTTGGAGAATTTTCAATTAAAAATTTAGCTAGTGCTTCAGATTGATTATTAGAAAGTAATTGTGGGAAATTATAAATTTGATCATTTACAGCTTCAATCATCTTAGATTTAATTTCCTCGTCACCATGACCAACTGATGAAACTGCTGCACCTGAATTAGAATCTAAAATCTCTCTAATCTTACCACTGGCAGGATCTTTAACGGTGATGTAAACACCTTTACCAGATAAAGCGATTGGGATTTGTTTGATTGCAGTTTGTAACACTTGGGAGTTACTATCTTCAGTCATTGCTATGAACTGTGATTGACAGAGGGATTTGGTGGGCGTGTGATTTCAAGTTGGAGATTGTTGATTCTTTTTATATGTGTCAAAATTTCATTATGATAAGCGGAAAGCGAATCCCTTTGAGTAGTAAAATACAAATCTCTACGAAAGTGGAAGTAAGAGACGCTGGAAAATTACCTGATAGAGAATTTAGGGAACATTTCAGATCTCTCTGTGTGTAAAGGGTAAGCTGTATCTCTTAGTGTAGATTTTGGATAGAATTTAAATCTTCTGCGTTTGTGTTTTGTGTTTGTGTTCTAACTTGGTATTTGATAAATCATCTTTTTAACACAATTATTCATTGAGTATGAGAGATTTTATCTTTAATTTTTTTCATCATCAACATGTATGAGAAGTTGATATGACCTATGAGTAAGTTATAAATGGAATATTGACTTGTACAACCAACAACCATCAACAATTCCAATGGAGTTCGAATACAGTTCTCCAGCGCGTGTTCCATCAATTGATTATCGAGCTAATGTACTTGATTTTTTCCGGTTTAAAGTAGTCTCAGGTCTGAAGTCACTCAGATCTCACTCCTGGAGTAGTGTACGAAGTATTACATAATCATGACATAATTATTGCCATTAATAGAAAAGGACACCTTAACCTAATTCGACTAATAATTACACGAAGTGATTTATTCACAAATCACTGATTTGGCCATCCAATTCGTGCTTGTCTCAATGAAGATCTCGACTTGTTTGCTGCTCTTGAATGCAATTAGTGCTTATGCGAACACATTTCGCTCAGAGTTAACGAAATTAGAATCCATTCAGGATCCATCTTTGGATTTGTTAAATCAGTATGATTCATTAATTAAACAATTCCCAAACGATCCATTGCTTTATAGAGCTTATGAGAAATTAGGATATACACAATTACTACTTAGTAAGGAGTCTCAAACAATTGAAAGTTTTGAAAGATCATTAGAGTTAAATAAATTGAATACCTCATTAAGAAGGAATTTGTTTGATCTTTATTTTAAATTTGGCTATAAAGACAAATTCTATAAGATTATCTCTAAATTAAATTTGAATGATTCTGATCAACTAGTTAAAGAATATAAAGGTAAATTCAAAGAAATAGAAGATTTAATCGCTAAAAATGATTTAGATTCTGCTGTCAATTTATGTCCTCATAATTCTAATTTAAGATCATTGAGAATAAAAAATTTGATCAACACTATGCCAAATAATGATTTCAATAAACAATCAGAACAATTTGAGAACTTAATTAATGATTACTTAAATGTCATCAAATCTTCAAGTTTATCTTCAAGTATATCTGATGATTTATACAGTCTTAGTCAAATCTATATATTTAATAATCTTGAACTAAAAAATTCAAATATTTTATTAAAAAAATGTCTACAATATGATATGGATAATTCACAGTTTAAAAAAACTTCCAAATTTTTAAATAAATATAATCCATTATTAGAAAAATTATCAAAATATAATAAAATTTTCAAAGCTTGGAATGATTCAGCTGAAAATGATGAAGATTTAAATGAGATTGATACTAATGAAATCATTGAAATTTTAGATCTATTAGTTGATTCAATAAAGAAAATTAAAATTAAAAGAGTTAATGAATCTTATCTTAACAATTTAGATTATATAAATGCTTTGTCGGCTGAGTTCAACAAACATTTCAAAATTAAAAGAAATACGTTAGATCTTACAATTTTTAAAATTCAATTATTAAATACTTTCAATAAAAAAGATTGGAAACATTTTAAGAAAAATTATGAAATGTTAGTTAAAATGGATGCAAATCAAGAGAATTTCTTACCTATTTTAGCCTTCAAAATAGATGAAGCATTCAAATCATCTGATCTTAATAGAGTTAAACATTTATTAGACTCAGCTACTAAAAACATGAAAAATTCAAACATTTTGAAACCAAGATTAGATAAATATAACCAACATATTCAACAACAACAAAGACAACAACAACATTTCCGTCAACAACAGGCCAAACAACAAGGTCCACCAAGGAATGATTACTATAAAATCTTAGGAGTTAATAAATCTGCATCACAATCAGAAATTAGAAAAGCATATAGAGAAATGACAAAGCAATTCCATCCTGATAAATACAAAGGAGACTTATCAAAGGAAGAAATTGAAAATAAAATGACACAAATTAATCATGCCTATGAAGTTTTATCTGATGAGAAAACAAGAAATGATTATGATAAATTCGGGGATGATCCAAATGATGCAGAAAGATCACAAGGCGGTGGTGGTGGTCAAAGAGGTGGTCCACAACAACATTCTGGGTTCAATTTCCAAAATGGGGGTTTTGGTGGGTTTAATTTCAATGGTGGAAGTTTCCATTTTAGTTCTGGAAATAGTAAACAAAGAAAAAGAAATTGATAAATTTCTAAGTGGTTGTCTCTTTCTTAATATAGGAAAAACAGGAAAGCAGACATATCTTTGATGATTTAATTATATACTACAGTTAAATTTTTATATATATAAATATAGTAATTTTTTTTCATAAATTCATAACATAAAGTTCATTTCTAAAAGATAATGTAATAATTGATCCGTACTAATTGTTTTCTTTCTTTTCTTTCGAATATATTCGTTTTAGAAGAACGCTGATAATACATGATCATCTTTCAGATTCAATTCAACCACACGATAAATCTCCATCACTAGATTAGGAAATTTTCTATTGAAATAATTGAAAAACCCATCAGGCAAGGGGCTCATTTTAACTAATAATTCAGACGGCATATCATTATAATGATGATATTTGTTTCTAAAGGCTCTTAATAAATCCATTAATCTATCTGGGTGATATTTTCTATATTTTCCTAAATTATCCGTAAACAATTTTTCAAATTTAATACACCAATCATCATTAATCACCACTTTTGCAACTTTTTCTAATTCTTGTAATAAGGGACTTGGTGGATCTCTTCTTTCAATTTCAAATCTATCACTTACTTTCAATAAGAAATCTAGTTTTTGAGCATTACTCCAAAAATAAGGATGTTTCAAAACTTGTTTTGTGTTTGGTCTCTCCTTAGGATCTCTTGAAATCATCATTGTTATTAATTGTTCTGATTCCTTAACATTATCAGGTAACATATCTAATTGTTCTAATGAATAAACATTTTTGATAACGTGTCCCTCACGTAAATATCGATCACCAAATGGATGAAATCCATTAGTTAAAATATAATAAAAAACACAACCTAATGAAAAAATATCAATTGCTCTTGTTAATTTCCGATCTGTTAAATAATCAAATGTTAAACTCTCTGAATTATTGGCTGAAAAATTCCCAAATGAATGATCACTTGAAATTGAACCATTTGAATTTATATTTTCTAATAACAATTCTGGTGCCCTCCAACCTGCTGTACCAGCAGCATGCTGAGTGGTTGCCTTAAATGAACTTTCATCGGCTTCTAATTTCTTACATAACCCAAAATCAGAAATTAATATTCTGACTGGAGTGAAATTGATATTTGATGATTTTGATGAAATTAGTTTCTTTGGTGGTGCAACTAAGATATTTTGTGGTTTGATATCACGATGAACGATTTTTAAAGAATGTAAATGATCTAACCCTTTAGTGATTTGTTCTAAAACATTGACTGGTTCCATTAATTTAACTAAATCTTCATGTTGATGAGGTTTTTCAATAACATCTTCCAAACTTGCTGAACATAATTCTAATGCAATGTATAAAAATCTATCATTTGTTTGACTATAGAAATATCTAATAACATTTGGATGATCATCGCTTTCTGTTAATAAATTAATTTCTTGCGATGCAACGTCATAAAAATCGATTAACATTCTCTTAACCGCAACATCTCTATTCTGAAACGCGCCCTTGAAAACAACTGTCCCATATGAACCATAACCTAAAATATTATCAGATAATACTAAACTACTATTGGATGTTGTTTGAGGTGTAACAGTTTTCTTAATTGCAATTAATGGTTGAGTTTCATCAGTTGGAGAATGTAATAATTCTGTTGTTTCATCATTAAGTAATTTCTTCTTTCTGCCACCTCTTGAACCTCTTTTTCTTTTCTTAACACCATCACCATTAACAGGCTTATCTTCAGGTTCAACAATTTTAACATGTTTAGATTCATTTCTTAATTCCAATTCAAATGAAGGGTCCATTTCATCGATTTTATCTTCGTTTATAGATACTCCCTGCACTAGCTTTTTGGAATCTTGAGTTCCATTTGATATTTCTTCAGGTTTCTTTTCATCATCATCAACTATTCTAATTTCAACAGATTCTAATTCTTTCAGTTCTAAACCATTTTGTTTCAATAAAGTCTTTAACGAAGGCAACCATTTCATTCTAATCATAATATAACCGACAAATCCAAAGAAGAAAACAATAGTTAAATCTTCCAAACATCTAAATAAAAACTTCCCAAAGACGGTGTCAAAAAATCCCGGACGAGTAGTAGGTCCTGGATCGATCCTCAAATAAGAGTTTTGAGTGTTTGTTGGTAACTGCAACCAACTCGATCTTGATCTTGAAGCTTCATTAAAACTAGCTTTTGTATTAGTTTCAGAGTCATCAGTGTTGAAAAATGGTCTATCTTCAATTAATTTTGGATTTGAAGGAAAATGAGTAGGATAACCTAAAGATGCCTTTGTAGGTACATCATCTTCACTTTCATTAATACTGTGAACCCCAATTATAGATTCTTGTAAATCTTCAATTGATTGGAAACTATGAGCTGAAGTTCTATAACGTTCACTTAAAGAATATCTTGAAGTTGGGGCAGATTGAACCAATGAAGGATAATATTCACTAGACATGGCAAACCAAGATCCATCATCTGTAATGTCTAAATAAATTCCCTTGTTTTCGTTTTCATTAAAACCTTCAGGTGCTTTTAAAGGATGAGGAATAGTTAAAAACGATTGAGATTTCGCTAATTGATTAAAATCACTCAAGACATCAAACACATTAACGACTGTCTTGGGTAATTGAGAAACCCATTTTGCGATTCTTGAGTTCAAATCAATTGCTAAAATTGTGGAATCATGGAATGGTGCAATGTAAGTCCCATCAATTGGATACCTATTTTGATCAACCAAGTCTAAATCTATATTATTTGGTCCCCATGTTGAATAGGTGACATTCCATGATATATCATTTTTAGAATGTATTGTTAGTTCATAAGTTGTTCTCCCAATCATAACTATATTTGAACAATCTGAATGTGAATCGTCACAAAAAAAATCATTCTTACAATTTGCTCCATATGATTTTATAATTTCACCACTTGTCATATCAATTGTATGTAAAGAAGACGTCCTTATACCGGTGTAGATCTTATCATCATCGTTTAATGCAAATGGACTCTGATAAACTAATTTACTTATTGAGATAGGCATTTTATTAACTCCCAGTTTTTTACTGAAAAAATATAAATTACCATCACCATAAGGTTCAACCATCCATATTAGATCTGAGTCGGGTAGAGAATCTGAATCTTCTTCAAAATTATTCTGTTGGTTTTGAGTATAAAGTGAAAAATTTGATGATGCTTGAACTAATGGACCTTCCCCATCAAGAGACCATAATTTTTCTCCAGTGTTACGATTCAAAGCATGTAAACCACCTTCAATATCAGATGCTAATAAAATGTTTGTGAGATCATATTGTTGTAAGGGCCTCTGCCTTATATAATCGACTTGATTTGAACGATCATTCAAATCGGATCTATATTTTTGGTCATGACTTTGCTGAGTTCTAAATTCTCTTCTATCATCTTGATAATTTTGGGCAAACAGTGCATTATCAGGTTCAGATTTGTATTCATTGATTTGCTTGTTTAAATTATCTTTGAACTTATTGGAAGTTGAGAATAAAGCCAATACTGAAAACAATTGCAATAGCACAAGTGAAAAATAGTAAAGTAACATGCCACCTGAAAAATAGCACTTTATTATTGGGATGTTAATTGATAGTTTCAGGTTCGAGTGGTAAAATCTATAAAGGATTATGATATCAGCAGAGACTAAATACCTGAAGATGTGGATATATTGTTATTCAAAGCGTGTGAGAGTTGCAGTAAAAAGTTGACGCTCATGATTTTTTTTTTTTTTTTTCTGTTTCTAAATTCTGTAAACTTCCGGATTGGGAAAAACCCGTTGGGAAATGGCAGAGAAAGTTTTTAATTTTCTGGGGACTTTTATGTTGAAAAAGAAGAAAATTCAGATCGAATTTGATTGTGAGACTGGCTAGAAGCAGTTGACTGTTGAGCGTTCGAGCAGATTTAGCTGTGTTTGTTGCTTATTAATTGAAAGTTTCAGATGACGTTTTATCAGCAGAATGCACTCAAACATCAGTGCGTTGTTTTCGCTTGAACTAGTGTTCATGACTCTCCTGGTTCGCACACTCCGAGCTTTGGGTATAAATAAACAGCAAATGTTCCACTTTCTAATCAACTTTCAATCTACTTCTCCATCAGTTAATCATTTAACTTCAAAACAAATTAAAAAATACATTCAATTATTCTCAAAATGGCCTGTCCTTGTCACCCATCGTCTACTGAAGCCTGTACTTGTGCCCCAGGTACTTGCAAATGTGATTGTTGTTCTGTCCCAGCCCCAGTTGCTAAATCAAGCTGTCAATGTAAATCTTGCTCTTGTGGTGCTGAATGTACTTGTGAACAATCAAAATGTTCTTGTGACAAATAATTTCATCAATTTAATATGATAACATCTGATTCTTTTTCTTTCTGATTTAACTTTGTGTTTTTTTTTATTTAATCAAAAATTATCCAGAAAAATAAATATCATCACTATCCTACCTTAAACTGACTGTAGTATCTTCTCAGCTCGAGCTAAAACAACTCCCTAACCGTCATAAATAGCATAAATTAGTTGAGGCTGTCTTTGATTCGGTCAAATCAGAACAATCGGTCATAAAGTCCGAATATGTGATATTTTTTAGCTTACGCTGTTTTTCTCCTGTTTCTCCTGCCAGCATCACTAAATTACTGATACAGCAATATGTATTAATTATGGCTCTGATGGCTGAATTCTGATGGCTCAAGAATTTACGAGTCTGGTCCTAACTCCTAGATAATAGTCAAAGCTTAAACTGTTTCTTTCTATAAGTAAATCTTAACGTGAATTACCTGTCAAAATCTTAATTAAATCTTAGATCACTACAATATTATTTTTTTATATTAACTAAAACTTGTAACTAGATAAATCTTCAATTTGATCAGAAGGCTTCATAAAATATCAAGAAAGTTTTCATATCAAAATCGAACAATTTGAACTTGAATGATCAATTATTAA
The DNA here is from genome assembly GCA_003707195.2 of Phaffomyces antillensis. Taxonomy (NCBI): domain Eukaryota; kingdom Fungi; phylum Ascomycota; class Saccharomycetes; order Phaffomycetales; family Phaffomycetaceae; genus Phaffomyces; species Phaffomyces antillensis. Next base: position 200,030 of record PPNI02000018.1, read on the forward strand.
TTAGTTTATCTTTGTGTTATTTTTTGTTTTAGATAACAAAAAATTTCAGAAAAAAAGTCGATGGCAATTTGCCAGGGCTCGTAGCACCTAGTTACGTTGATATTATGTAATCCTTTTTTCATATACTCAGTGGTTCTTAAATGTGCCCTTTTGGAAAGCCACTTACCCACTCTGGAACTCTTCACTATATATATCATATATCAGATACGTATTAAAGCCATTAAAAGCTAATGAGAATTAACTGACAATTCTGTTGCTGATGAGGACATCATTAAAGTGGATCTAAGATTCAATTATGTTCCAACCTCTTGCAAGATCTACTCAAAGATTGGAAAGATATAAACCAGTAAATTATTCATAGATCAAAGAATTCAACCGCTAACCGCCAGAAAGTTGAAACCAATCAAAACATGTTTGAATGACTGTATGATATCAACTGTCATCAAATCATAACTCCATGTAATGTTTCAAAATTGACGCAAAGTTTTCTGCACCATCAATTATATTGAGAAATAGCAAAACCATAGTTTGTGACATAAAAGCCACCAAATAGAACATAAAGTATTGATAAGAAATATGAAACACATCTCAAACGTAAAAATTGCAAAATCAGCCTCAAATGCTTTCATCTTAGCTAACTTTTTGTTTTATAATCCATTGTCTTGACCGAAAGCGGTAATTTTGGGATGAGTTAAATTGAACTTGATGCAAGTAATTAATCATAAAAGGAGGTTAAAAAGATATATAAAGTGAGATGCATGTTCTGCTTCTTTAAATCATATATTTATATAACTTTTCAATATTTTTTTAACTCATTTCAATCAACGAAGAAACAATGAGTGAAGAATCTTTTTATCCAGATCTCCAAATCCCAGATGGTTTCAATCCAGCATATCAATCATTAAATTATACCACTGTTGCAGGTGAAGACTATACAACTTTCCATGATTTAGACCATTATTTCAGAATTCAACTAAATAATTCTATCATCCTAGGTGTTAGAATTGGTGCAGCAGGTTTAGCTATGTTAGCTTTGTTCTTTATGAGTCGTAAAAGAAAGACCCCAGTTTTCTTTTTGAATCAAACATGTTTATTTTTAATAATCGTTCATTCAGCTTTATACCTCAGTTACATTTTAGGTAGTTATGGTGGTTTAACTTTTCAATTCACTGGATTTGAATCTTTAATTTCAGATACTGACGTTAATGTGAGTATTGCTACTAATTTTTTCCAAGTGTTATTAATCTTTTGTGTTGAAGCTTCGTTAGTTTTCCAAGTTCGCACAATTTTCAAAGATCCAAATCATAAAAGATATGCGTATTTCTATACAGGACTTTCAACTTTAATTGCCCTTAGTGTTTTCATTTTATATCTATATAATTTTTCCAAATATGCAACTTTAATACTGAATGATAGAACTGCATCATATTCAGGCCATGCATTACAAGCACAACCTATTTTATTTGCATCTTCAATTAATCTCATGAGTTTATTACTGATTGGCAAATTAGTCATGGCAATTAGATCAAGGAGATATTTAGGCTTGAAACAATTTGATGGCTTCCATATTTTATTAGTCATGACTTCCCAATCTTTAGTCATTCCATCTGTTCTATTAATTGTAAGTTATGCAGTTGATAATTTAGATACTCTTTTACTCCCATTAGTTGCACAATTATTAATCGTTTTATCATTACCATTGTCTTCAATGTGGGCTGCTACTGCCAACGATTCACCAACTCCGTCAACTGGTGCTTATTCAGTTGGATTTTCAGGTAATGGAACTTCATTTTATTCAAATACTATAAAACAAAATGATGAAGAATATGGTTATGATGCAAAATTGAACATGGCTGAATCAATGATCACTCCATCAACTGCAATTGATGAGGAGGCGAGAGCTTATTGGAATGCGCAAAGTCAAATTGAAAATGAAGCTGATGATGAGGAAGATGAAATTCTGCATAAGACAATTCATGAAATTTCAAGTGATAGATCTAATGAAACAAATAACTCATATTAATTGCTTGAAATATTCTGATTGCTGACTAATTTTTGTGTCTCCTCCTTATTCTTCTGTTACTTTTTTTTTATTTGATATTATTTGTATGTTTTAAAAATGTAGAATTTTTTTTTTATATATTTAGCAACTTCTATACATGATGATGATATATCTCAAATATTTTACCATATTATTTTGATAGTTTTTCTAGTGATCAATTATTTCTATTTGAAAATTTGGAAGTTTTCCTGAAATGATTTCAATTTTTTAGGATTATTAAAAAAATTGGTATTGATGATATTTGTGGAATGAGTATATAGTAAGAAAAATAAACAACAAATAATAATTGGGAGTATTAATAATGATAAGTGATGTTGATAACGGTAATAACAATAAACTATAGAAAAAAAATTGTCCAGCTTCTTTAAAATGAGAAAAGTTTTTGAAGGGGTAGGATTGAAGCAAGTAATTATTTTAATGTCTTCTCGTATCATAAAATTGTATTCAAGATGGCCAAAATTTAGAAATGACTAACCATGCGCACAGTAAATTGAATAAATAATGTAAATAGAATGATGATCTGATTCCATAAATCAAACTAAACCAACAAAACCACGACAATATAAACAATGTTATAAATTTTCTCAATTTGAAATAAAATTCATTACTTTGTTCTTTATCTTTTGAATTAAGTACAATATTTGATAAACTTTCAAGAAATTTAGATTCATATCTTGCATGTGCACTGATGAGTAATATCACAGGTAATATAGCCAATAAATTATGATGTGATGAAAATGGAGTCTTCCAACGAATTGCCATATTATGGAAAAACACAACTAAAATAGGAATGTTAATTGGAATTAACCATAACATCAACATTGTTATCGAGAGTAAATAGTTGAAATAATTTAACTTGGAATTTATTAATGTTTTTTCAGAGATTATTGAATAAGATGATGGTTTTGGTGATGTTGGTGGGGTTGGAGATGAAGAATTAGACGATGATAAAATAATGTATGATCTGATTGTGATTAATAATTGGGTCACCGTACAAATAATGACAGCAAACTGATAAGGAATATGGAAATTCACAAAGATTGCTAGTGTTAGTATACCCAGTAACCTTTTACCCGATTGTAATTCTTTAGCGTTTGAGAATTTGATAGATTTTTTGGTGGGACTGATTCGATCTGTAAATTTATTTAGTTTCAAAGCCCTTAAGAATAAATTAATCAAATTATAGACTAAATAAACAGCAGTTATTGAAATTATATAAAAAAATGGAACCAATATCCATAAAAATTTCTCTTCAAGCCCAAAAAAATAGGGATTTAATTTTGTATTATTTGGTAATTTTAATGGATTTGAAACAGGATATGTATCAAGTATGTAAAAAATGAATTTCATGAAGGAAGTTGATGAAATAATTGATAATAATGATAAAGCACAAATTATTGGCAAACTTTTAGAACAAATTAGATTCAAAGACTCTTCAAAATCAGGAAATATTGAAGTTTTCAAAAAAGTATTGAATTGTATTAATAATGTAAGTGTTATTATAAAAATTGGCAATGATGTAATGATTAGTCTATATCTTAACAATAATAATTTTAAGCTTTGAAAAATATCGATTCTTAGATTCAATAATAATTCTTCATCAATTGGCTTCCAAAACTCTAAATTTAGATTATTTCTGTTTTTAAATGGAGCATATGGAAATATACCATGAAATGAGATCTGTTTTGGATAATTTAGCTGTAAATGCCATTTTGATTCCATTGGTTGTTCAATATACTGTCTAATAAAAGGACTAAATAAATCAGAATTAAAAAAGCCAGATGGTGTTGTTTTCAACTCATAAACTAATAATGAACTCCATGCATTCAAAATTGATAGATTTGTAACTAATTCACCTTTTGGAACTTTGATAGTGGTACCAGTTAATAATTTCAATAAGCTAGAATCGACTGAGATGGTATGATGATGTGAATATGACAATAATTTGTTTTCTTTTGCTTTCTTGATGATTATAAATTTGAAATTCTTTAAAAAACTCTCATCTAGATTTATGCCATAAAAAGGTTGAATTGTACCACTTGATGAAGATTCTTGTAAAGAGTTATCAACATGTTTTGAATTGGGAACAATATTCAATGGAATTGGTAAGCAAGTGAATGATTCAACTGATTTAACACTAGATAATTGACTGTTACATGCAAATAATGAATCATTTGTATCAGAAATCACTGAAAAAGTCTTATTAATAGGAATTTTATCGTAAATACCATCTGAATTTTTTCCAGTGAGACGATTTTTTTCTATATTTAGGTCAACCTTTTTGTTATCATATAATTCATGATAGTCTTTTTCAAAACCTGAAAGATAAACTTTTTTGAATGCAATCATCCTTTCTGATAATGTTTTAGTCTTTGAATGTGATTTAACATCGATAATATCAAACAAGGATTTAGAGATTCTCTTTCTTAGTTGATCACACCATACAATTGTGTTATGATCAATAGGAGTCCATACTTGAGGAATAGTGGTTGAATAAACAGTGAACCCATTAGTTTCTGGAACTAGTCCTTGTAGTGTAGTGTAATCAGCAGGTAGGATATGATCTAACCCACCACCTGTGATTGAAACCAATGAAACATCGCTTAGTCTTCGTCTAGCAATGGTGTCAATATCTTCAAAATAAGCTGATCTCCAAAATTTATCAGAAGAAGAATAAATATTCATTATATCACCATCAAAAGTAGCAGGAGCAGCGGCATGAGGAGCTGCCAAAGTTATGATTGTGTTGATAGAGTCTTCAACGTAGTTCGGTAGTGTGGGCATGACTCTGGAAACAATACCACCCATTGAATGACCAATGATTATAACTGACGTTGGTAAGACATGGTTATTTTTAGATGAGTATAAAGATAGAATGAATTTTATGGCATCATTTAAATATTCAGCTTGATCTAATAAAGTTCTACCATGGAACGCAGTGAAGTCTTCATTAAAATGGGCAGAGAAGAAATCAAAAGAAACGTCCTCATGAGAATTATAATAAGATTCAGCAGCTATTGATCTCACTTGCTTATAAGAACCAGCATTCCCGGGAATGAATAAAACAGGAACGCCGTGCAATGTCTCTAGTCCCTGGTTGAAGTTCTTCTCATCTTGTTCTCTGTATAGATATAAGTGGTATTTGGTGGCTAATCTCGTGTGAGTTAAATCAAGACCAGTCAGTTTCAAATAAGAGGGATACATGAATATACCAGCACAATGATTTTTATCAGCATCGTTGTGATAATTTGCATCTAAGGAGTGAATGAACGATAGAAGGAACAGCGATATGAAAACGATTCCAGTGAGTGCAACCTTGTGAATGCTTCGCATTGAGGTGAAATGAATGAATTGGAATGAATGGAAGGAATGAGTTTTTTGTTGGGATAGAATTCAATTGAGGAATAATAAGACAGAAAATGTAATTTTATTATCCAGAACTTGAACGTCACTTCTGGACGTTTGAGAGTTTTTGAATCGAATAAATTGAATTTGATAGTGTTGAACGTTTCTTAGGGAGAGAAAAGGATGCTATTGAAGACGAAACAGCTAGAATATCAGTCTCTACTGTCTGTTTGAGTGAACTGTTTGTTTACTTTAGTCATCATTAGTAACACCTGCACGTGATGTTTTGTGGTTTGAAGCGGTGTGCTGCAAAAAGTAAACAAACAATACAGAAAGTATTTTGAATTTGTTTGTGTTGGTTTGTTTTGGACTATTTTAGCTAGATTTTGATGGAAGATCAGGTGGTTCAGCGAGTATTACAGCTAGTACCACACCAGTTCCAAAGCCGGCGATACAGGGAGCTTATACCGGTGCTATCTCAGGCTATTATTTACATAGACACGTTAGATCAAAACAGTATAATCGCTATAAGATCATATTATGAATTAAGTGAGAGACCAACATATTTGAAAAAAGATGATTTAACTCCACATCCAAAACTGATCACCTTATTAGATTACAGAGCAACGGTGTATGAGAAACTAGGACAGATGAATAATGCTATAGTCGATACAAGACGTATAATTGATATTGAACCATATAATTCTAAAGGTTACATAAGATTGGTTAAGCTATACCGAACAATGGACATGACAAGAGCTCGAGAAGTCGGGAATTCGGGGCTAAGAAGGATTGAACACGGTATTAAAAAGTATAAAATCAGAGTCAATGGAAGAAATTTAAACATTTTGAAGAATTTGATCAATGAAATTGATATGATTTTAAGGAAAAGAAAATTGGAACAAGATTCAAAAATTGACAAGTTCAAGCAAAAGAAATTGAAAGTGGAACAAAAAAAGAACATAATACTAGACATTTTCAAAATCTTACCATTTGAAATAAATGAATTAATCTTATCATTTTTGAAAACTACAGAAATCTTGAAACTATTACCAATTTCATCAAATTGGTATCACTCAATAAGTAAAATGTCAATTTTCAAAACAGTTCAAATGAAGTATCAATCAAATTCCAAAGATTTACTAAATTGTTATAAATTGATCAATGACAAATATATCAATGACTTATCAGTTCCTTCGATTAGAAGATCTGATGAGCTAAAGTTGTTAAAATTATTGACCATTGGAACGGATATAAAGATTAAAAATTCGTTAAATGTTAATTTCTTGGACATTAATTTGAAACAAATGATTGAATTCTTATCAAACAGTTCAAATAATTTAAGAAATCTAAAGATTTTATCTGTTCAATGTGTCATTGATCATACCTATGAATATCAGTTACTAGAAAAATTAAGAAATCTACAAATTCTTTCAATAAAATCAACTGGTTTTATTCAATCTTCATCCATCATACCAAATATCAACACGAATATATTCAATAATTTGGTAACATTACAAATCAACGGAAACGTTAAAAATCCAATCCCATTTTCCAAGTTATTTGAATGGGAAGAGAATAAAATTTACTCAAATTTGAAAATTTTAATCATTAAAAATTGTAACTTTGATAAAATCAATAAAATCAATCAACATCATAATTTTTTAAACAAATTTCCAAATTTAAATAAATTGACAATTGAAAATAATTTAAATATTTCATTTCAGCATGTTTTCAATAACATCAATAAATTCAACAATCTGCAACATTTTCAGTTAAATGAAATCTCATGTGGTAAAAACAACGACATAACCATTTTTTTGAACAATCAACAAATATTGCAAAACAATATCGAATTCTTATTCAATAATTTAATTGTCTTGAATCTACAACATTCATCGATTCAATTCAATTCATTATTGAAAATTTTGAAAATTGTTAGAAACTTACAAAAACTAAACATTTCACAATGTCCAAACATTCAATTCAAGTCAAGTATTTTTGATCAAACACCAAATCTATTTCAGTTCAATGAGTTCATTGAAAATGTCCCATCCTTGAAAACTCTACAAATTAATGAATCCATAAATTTGAACGATTTTGCAATAACTGAATTAATGAACTCAATCCAAGAAACTCAAGGCTTGAAAAACTTGGAAAATTTGGATTTGAGTTATAATTTAGACATCAGTGGTTATAAGTTAATTGAATTTGTTAAATTGAAATCTCTAAAATTGTTGGTTATCAATGGAATTGATATTAGACCAGAAACTATAAAATTGATTCAAAATAGACGATATGTTGAAAAAGTTGAATGGAAAATGAATTTCCCACAAACTGCCTTTAAACCAATGTATTAATCCTTCAAGGGGTTTTTCTTCTTAACTTTTAATGGATTCAATGGTTTTGGTTTTGAAATTTTGAATGAGTTTGATTTGATTGTAGGTTTCAAACTAGTTTTTAGATGAAATTTCACGGGTTTTATATCTTGATAATCCTTAATTTCCTCCCTTTCACTGATTTCCTTTTGCTGTTTTTGGATTTCCAATCCTTTCTTTATTTGCTTTTTTAATAATCTAGAACTTGAATCAATTTCTTTATTGTCATTCTCATCAAATTTATCTAAATTCTTGTTATAAATAATATCTAAATTATTCAAACTTTGATCATCATCCTCATCATTCCCTTTTTTAATACTGATTAAATTTAAAGAGTTCATTTCTTTTATAAATTGACTCAATGAATTCCATTTTGTTGAATTTAGATGAATATGTTCCTTATTTGAAATCAACTCATTATAGAACCTATTAGCATTGATATAAGTTTTATGTGTAGTCTTTAGTGTGTTCAAAAACTGTGACTGGAACTGTTTTGAAAAATTTTCAATGTCTTTATATGATATTGATTGAATTTTATTAATATGAGTCTCTGATCTAATATGAGATTTAAATCCATTGTCATCACGACATTGTTTTTCACAGACTTGACAGTAGAACTTCAATTTTTGTAATCCTGAGAGTTTGAGCTGTTTTGAAAGGTATCTAGGAGAGTTGAAATCTTTACTCATTGTGATTGAATTTTGTGAAGTAACAAAAATTATTTGTTTACTATAATAAAAAACAAATACCGCGAATGATGTGTAGAATTATTTTTGTTTGCCCAACTACACACTTGAATATTTCATTCAGTTTCATATAAATATCTCAGTATGTAAGTTAAGTCTATAAACGAAAGTATCATCAGATCACTCTCACTCTTATATGTTTGTATCAGATTCTTTTTTTTTTTGGATTTAGTGATTACATTACCCTTTGGCGTTTACCCTTTGGCATTTTTTCAACTATAATTCCAGACCACAGTATGAGAAATTAGTGGCCAGCGAAGGTGCTTTTAGAAAGTTTAATGATCTTAGATGACATAACACATACGCACTTAGGTCTGAAGCCCTTTAATTCTTAACTTTATACCAAAATATTCATAATCAGAACATTTCTCAAGCGAGGCTATCAAATTTCGTGCTGTAGGGTGTGTGTAGTAAAAACTCAATTTGCAAAAGCATTTAAATGTACTTATAAAACCCAATCTAGTAGTAATACAGTATTCTTATGTCTTCAATGTTCACTTAAGGCTTATTCTCTGTGTTTTCGTAGTTTTGAATTTGTAGTTCAGTTGATGTTTCGATGATGTATTCTATGAAAAAAGCTGAAAACCATCAAATCTTGTTGAAGATCTGTCTACTTGGTATACTTTATTTTGAGACGTTGGGATGGCTACAAATACTTACTTATCTACTTTTAGTTCCCAGAGCGAAGTCATGGTTAAATTTCGGAGAGTAAACAAAAAACGATATAGAATAAAAGGGAACGGTCATGTAGTCATCGAGAAAGTCTGTCAAGTCAGAGCCTGAGTCTTGAGACAATAAAACTAGGTCAGCGTAAGGTACGCAGCTGTCTCTACAGATCTGTGTCTTAGGTAGTATCTTCAAAATTTCAAGTAAAATAAATATATGAGGGAGTTAATAGAAGATACCTCATGACAACAATCCCATTACATTCGACATCTGTGCTCGGAATACTACTAGTTGCAAGTTGCTTGATACTTAGGAAGTGCAAGTACTATGTATTTTGTAATACTTAAAATAGTATTTACTCGTTCGTTTAACGTTGTCTGAATTTATCATTAAAAGGTATTTCAGTATCAACTACTAACGTATGATGAAATAGTGCTAAATAAAATATCACAATAGCTATAAAATATTATCATCAGAAAGCCTTAATATCTAAATTGTTGGTTCAAGAAAAAGTGTCTATCATGACAAGGTTACATAGTGGTAGGTTGATGGTATGCGATTTTGATGTTATATTTTAGAGAAAATCCAGGATCTAAGAATTCATCAAATCCAACTTAGATATGGGTGAAATCTCACTAATTGTATAAATTCTACCTAGTAACAACAATAATTATCTTAACAAAAATATTCGTATGTGCATTAATCTTATTAAATCAAAAATCATGGTTTATTAATAGTTACTTGGGTATTTATAGTCAGCAATTTCATAAAAGTTTTCTTTTATACTTCTAATGGAAACAAATCTTGATAAGATATTACCAGAACCAGCTTTATCATTTGTACCACTAGCTCTTGAACCCCCGAACCATTGTTGAGCAACAACGGCACCGGTTGACTTATCATTGATATAGAAGTTACCAGCAGAGTAACGTAATTTTTCTTCAGCCAATCTGATTGCATCTCTATCTTTAGCGAAAATAGAGCCGGTTAATCCATAGCCGGTTACTTTATCAACTTTTTCTAGGATATGAGAGAATTCAGCATCTTCGTAAACATAAACAGTTAATAGAGGACCAAAAAATTCAGTCTTCAAAAATGGATGATCTGGATTTGTAGTTTTGACGATTGTTGGTTCAATGAAATAACCAATAGATTTATCGTATCTACCACCACTGATAAACTCTAGTTCAGGATCAGCTTTGACCGAATCGATGGCAGCAGCAACTTTATTGAAACTTTCTTCATGAATCACAGGACCTGCAAAACCTTTTAGTCCTTCGTGAGATGTGGTATTAACAGGTTGAATAGTGTTCAAAGTCTCAACTAAAACGTTTTTAAAATCATTCCAAACAGATTTTGCAACATAAGCTCTTGAAGTTGCTGAACATTTTTGACCTTGATATTCAAAGGCACCTCTAACTGTTGATAAAGCAGAGTGTAAAACTGAAGCAGAATGGTGAATGATATGAAAGTTCTTACCACCAGTTTCACCAACAATTCTTGGGAAATCTCTGTAACCATCTAATGCAATATTATCTGAGATCTTCTTGTAAAGATTTTTGAAGACTTTTGTTGAACCAGTGAAATGTAATGCTGAGAACTCTGAATCATTTAATACAACATCAGTGATCATATTTGGTTCACCTGAAATGAAATTAATGACACCTTTTGGTAAACCAGCTTCTTCTAAAATAGTTAACAACAAATAGTTTGATAAAGCAGCAGTTTTTGAAGGCTTCCAGACAACAGTATTACCCATTAATGCAGGAGCTCCAACTAAATTAGCAGCGATTGCAGTGAAATTGAATGGAGTAACTGCATATACAAAACCTTCTAATGGTCTATATTCGGCTCTATTCCAAACACCTGGTGATGTTTCAGAGGGTTGTTGCGCATATAATTCCGCAGCATATTTGACATTATATTTGAAAAAATCAATCAGCTCAGCAATACAATCAATTTCAGCTTGATAAACGTTTTTACCTTGACCTAACATTGTTGCTGCAAGCATATCATAACGATACTTGGTACTGATTAAATCAGCAGCTTTTAAAAAAATAGCAGCTCTATCAACAAAAGGGGTATTTAACCATCTTTCTTTGGCATCTTTAGCTGCATGAATAGCACTTTTGACATCCTCTTCATTTGCTTGAGTTATATTGGCTAACTCTTGGGCAATTTTTGCAGGATTAACCTGAGTTGTTAAATTTCTTTGAGTGTCTTTAGCATAAATACGTTCACCATTAATAACTAATGGGATATCTAGAGATCCATTATCAGTAAATTTTAACAATGAAGCTCTCAATAGATCCCAGTCAACAGTATCCTTTTTACCGAATGGTTTGACTGGTTCGTTTTTAAGTGCTGCAACTTTTGGGTAAGCTAATTGAGCAATTCCTCTTATTTGTGCAGTTGATTGTACAGGTTGCTTTTGTACTAACTTAAAACCACTGAACGCAACAGACTTCACAGCCTTTAATCTAGTGGCACGAGCAATTGATCCTGTTCTTCTTAACATTAGTTTATTGTATCGTATGATGGAGAATAACTTTATTGAGAAAAAATGGGGGTTTGGCTTTTTATATGTGACGACTTCGTTTATTTATTCCATTTCTTTTCCTCTTGATTTGGAACATATAACCGAAAACATTCGGATAAAATACCCGTTTAAAATTTGCAATCGGATCAACTCTTTAATATTCAACTACAATTTTCAGTTAAAGAATTCGAAATTTTTAATCTACTTTCAAATGTAAAATTATGTCCTGCACCTCAATCAGAATTTTTGGGTAACATTCAATAGTCATGGTTCTTTTTGGAAAATTTCATCCTCTTCTGCTATCATTTCTTCATTTGTCAAGACTCTCAAACTTATAATTAGAGCACCAATGGCCGCTAGCCCTCCAAATCTAAATACCCAACCCAAACTTTCATCCAATTCTTTATAATCTCCATCTTTCTTTGAAAGATACTTGAATAGAACACTACTTAAAAGTGAACTCAATACTTGTGGAGTTGCAACAAAAAAATTATGTAAACCTAAAATTAATCCAGCTTCATGTTCATAACCTTCAAATTGTTCAACTTTCTCTTCATTTAGTCCTGGTTGATCTTGGTCGTGGGTGTCTGCTCTGAATTTTTGAATATTTGCCTTTATTTCTTTGATTCTTGATATCTCTTCGGATATTAAAACAAAAGGGGCCCATAGAGCTGTTCCCCAAGTGATTCCTAATAATGTAAACATGAATATTGCAAAATTGGATGATTTAATGAAAAATGTCATACCCATACAGATTATAAATATTATATGGGAAATGCACCAAGAATTTCTCACGGTTAGCCACCATGTTACGTTAAGTCTGATTTTATTAACATAGTCACTTAAAAAGTTGATTTGTTTATACTCTAGTTCAACTGTTTCTTGAGCAGTTTCAAAAGGTTGAACCAGTAGGGGAAGAATCATATCCATCAAAAATGAGGTTACAGAGTGGAGTAGTAAAGCTAGAGCACCCTTTCTTGTAGCATTTTCTTTCAGTAGCATTAGTTCTTCTTTAGTTAATGGTGGAAGAGATGGGTCTCTATTTCTATAGAATTCATACTGATAGATTTCCCCAACGTACGTGGTTGTGTAAAACAACATAGGGAAGTATCCAATCCACGCAAAGAACTGAGCATAACAAATAGTTTTAACTTGTGGTGACAATCTCTTGATGCTATGAATAGTTTGCTTGTATAATGAAATTATTAGTTCCCAAGGATTAGATGGGTTATGAACTCCTAGATGTTGAAGACGTTTGGCATTCCTTTTACGCTCTTCAATTATCACTGAATCAGTAGTTGGATCTCTTTCTTCAATATAGATCAAAGATATAACAGATGTAAAGATGATAGATAAGCTTGCAATAGCTGCTAGTATCTTGAATTGAGTGTTCCCTAGAAATGGGAAAATTGAAAGTAGATTTATAGACCCTAAAAAATAACCAATAATGTTGAACATTCCAATTAGAATTGCTGCCATCGCATTTGCAATCTGTTGTTGACTGGTTGGAACATTGTCAACTATATAAGCTCTCGAAGATGCTTGTATTGCACTAATGGAAAAATCTAATAGATAGACACCAAATGCAGCAAAAGGAATTGTTGCTCTTTTTATGATATCAATATCTGTTGACCGTGGGAAAAACAAAGAAATGAAATCTATCGAGTAACTCAAGTAAATCAATGAAAAGGAGGTTGCCAAAAATCCACCAACAATAAAAGGTCTTCTTCTACCTGACTTATTTTGGGAATTATCGCTAAAGATACCAATTATAGGTTGCCCAAGAGCACCACTCAAAGGACCTGCTATCCAGATCAAGGCTAAAACATTTTTAGATATACCTAGTGATAAAAGAAACGGGGTACCTTCTGTGAACTCCACTGACCACGCCAACTGCAACCCCCCTACCACGATAGCTAACATAAAGATGTAAAAGAAAGATCTTTGTGGATTGATACTATCATTGATTTGTGATAAGGAAAGAACACTTTGAGAGCGATTGGTGATCGAAGAACAGTCACCATCGTTGGAATCATGGCTTAGCAAAGCTTCTTGTTGCATTGTCAAAGCGTTATTGTGTGTTTGTGTCCAGACTTCAGACTCCAGAAGTTTCAACTTTGCTGTATGGGGTAATATGCAAGATAATTCAAATTTGAAAATTAAACGCGAAAACATTTTTTATCACTTTCTAAAAAATGATATTTAGATGAAGAGACTGCATCCCGAGTATAGCTCAGAAGTGGGAAGTAAAAGGAAACAGGAGAGTAGAATAACCTCCCAACTACATCGTATGCTCTGTTTAGCTCAATCAGTTAAATATTGTTTTATTAACCTCTAAAATTTTAGAAAACACCATTCATATGATGATGACTGCCTCACGAGACTTGAGATTTACAAACATGCCACTGACTGTTCCTATTGAGAGGGATAACCCTGATCTAATTGGCTCAGCATCCAGTACGAATCAGAAAGCATATTGGCCTCAACTAGTTAAAAATGTTAATAAATGATTTGATAGATCGGTTCCTGTTTTACAATCAGCAGAAAGGTCCAAGCGTCGTGATTTAATGTTGGCATCGTAGATTTGAAAGGTTGAAACTTGTTTAATGGTCAAATAGATATGGAAAACAATGACAGATTTATTCAAATTAGTATGTTGAAAATAACTAAATCAGAAATACAGCATTACATAATATTGGCTAAAAAAACAACTAACCCACTCTTCATACCGACAATATATAGTCATTTATCCAACAAATATGAAGAGGGGGATCTAAAAGAATTATTTGCCACCATTGACAATTTCTTATAAAGAAGCTGTTATATAGTATGGTTTAATAGAAGCACGAAAATCTAACATTGTAATAAATTACAAAATACAAAATAGATATTACACAGAAATTAGTTAGTTGAATAGACATGATGATAGAAAGGTTATAATACTGAAACGGACCCTATGGTGACATTGCTAACTCAATGCTCGAAACTTACAACTTGATTTGCGTTCTTTTTAACTGTGTTAGTTTGAATAGAAAAGCCGTATCAGAGATCTATTGAATTTTACTAAGACATTAACTGGCAAGCCGCTAATATTCTATGTCTCCTATTAATATCTGATGTGTAATAAGATATGTAATAATATCAATCTACGGAAACTGTTCAAATTTATATCTAATTAAACTGTAACTCAAAATGTCAAACGGTAGAAACCATGTCTTCTAGAATATGATTAAGATGCTTATCATTTCTCGTAACCTAACGAGAATTACTAAATTGAACTGGCCCACCAGGTAGCCCATCGTAACGGATTTAGATCAACTGATTAAATAGAAACAAGCCGCTATAATATAGTCAGTGCTAATTATGAAGCAAAGCTAAACAAACTTGCTCTAGAAAGGATTAATATTCATATAATTATATCACTAGTATATAGGAATCTGAGACAAGTTCAGGAGTTTAAAAAACTAAAATGAATAACACTCTTATCCTGGTTAATCTGAGAGATATGAGTAACCCAACTCGTAATAACTATTCACGTTACATTTACACTCGCTGGTGGCGCTTAATTGGTTTCTAAAACCATTAAAACCTCAAATTGTAGAAGTTTGAGGTACTTTTAAATCATATTGACAAATGCCTAAAATAGAAAATACATCGCACACAATCGTTATAAATGAATGCAAAAAGAGGTAGTGAAACCATAATTCATAACATCAAGCACAATCAGGATATCCTCTAAATAGGCAGATGTATGAGTTCCATAAATAAGCACCAAAATAGAGAAGCCAGACTTCACTCTCGTCATATTGGTTGATTTCTGATGAGTTGAAAGTTTATTAAAATCGTCTTGTTAAACTTAAAAAATAGCTTGAATAATTCAAGAGGTTAACTAGTAATCAGAATTATATTATATCATAAGGTGTACTTTTGACATTTGAATTTCAAATGGTACTTTGTAAGTTTCATCTGCCTATGTGCCTGATACTCGCAACACTCTAATCATGGACTGAGACCTGTGTATGAGAGGCAAAACAATAATTTTAATCAATCCTATTGTTAGATTAGATGTTTACAAAACTTTCAATAGTTTTCTTTCTAATCCACAACAATCAATATATCCATCAAAATTCCAATCATTGGTGAATATAATGATCAAGTCAATTAGAAAACAAACTATCACTAAAAGCAGGCTATTAGAGGTTTACTGTCAATTCGAATAGAAATGAGGAAAAAGCTTAATAAGGTTTAGCGATACTCAGTTTACTCCAAATATTACGCTTGCCCCAAACTAGCTTGGAATATTTCCAAGATCTAATCAGACGCATTTCAGCTTGTGTTAATGATTAAATGATAAAATAGTAAAGAAAATTAAAAAGACATGAGATAAATTGAAGAAGACATTCATACGATAATATTTTGTTGAAAAACGATCAAGACATTTAAACACTGAGTATAGTTTACTACTTTGACAGCAATAACTTCGAATGATAAATTTCTATCGATTGATTGTATCGTAATTTAGAAATAGATCTCTGTGATTCTTCACTTGTATCAAAGATGATACGTTTTCTTCAAAGCTGATTTCATTTCAATATGCACTAACGAGTTATATAAAGTTTTTATATACTTTCTACATTGTTTGTTCTAATGATATAATTTAGAAGATCATTGATGACCGCCGGCCATGCCGAAGGAAATGCTGTCCAAGGTGGCTAAAAGGTTATAGAAAAAATAAACAGAAAGAATCTTAATTGAATAAAAGATTCTAGAGTAATCAATGGTCACGCCGTTAAGAGTATACAGTCATGTATTTTGTATAAAAAATCAAGTGAATAGAATATGGCTAGTGGAACTGATACAGACGTAATTGAACAAACCCTGCAAGGTATGAGTAAGACTCAATTCTTCCAGTGGACTAATACAAGATAGTCCATCCGTGTTAAGTATTAATAGGTCAAACCAAAGGAAAGTGAAAGTGAGAATCTTCTGTTATGGACTACCTACTTATTATGTGGTACAACCGACTATGATGGTATTGGAGATACTGCTAAGTTAAAATTATAGAAAATTGCTTATGAAAATATATTAAATTTGTTATTGATGTAGTAATCTGGTCCTAAAACGACTCTAATTGTAGTACCAATGATGGAAGCTGTCGAGCTTCGGTGGTGATAAACTCACAATAAGTAGTAACAAACTACTAGTATAATTTATAGCAAACTTGATTAATTATACAAATATATACAGCGGCTCATATAAGGAATTCATCTCCTTATATAGTTTTCCAGGGTGGCTGTTGCACCAAACATTCTTTCTGGAATCTTCTATTCAATATCAAATCAGTCTTTCTAGAGATATCTATAAATCCGATTAATCCGAATTCCCAGACTTCATTTCTTTATTATAATCAATGAGTACTT